>JALHBU010000365.1:0-14479 GCA_024340005.1 Tolypocladium tropicale | reverse complement strand
AAAAAAAAAAAAAAAAAAAAATAGGGCAGCTAAAGTAAATAAAGAACGCTGGTGCCATGCTAGACAGTGTACGCGATGCGTTATATAAATGGGAAGACAATCAAAATGTTTTAGTCAAGCCGAAAGCCAGAGCATCGGTTCGATGCGCTTTGTATGCAATGTCGGAGGAAAGAGAGCTCACTTGGCCCACCCTCTAGGTGGACTTCATACTCTCAACAAACTCATGATCTTTTTGGCTCCACTCATTGAGTCGCTGCTCAAGTTCCTCATTGGACACTTCCTGCTCGTTGCGCTTCATCTTCTGGACGAAATCCTGGTCCTTTTGGCTCCACTCATTGAGGCGCTGCTCGAGCTCCTCATCCGAGATGTCCTTGTCGTCGCGCTTTTGGTTATATGGGAAAGGGGCGCAGGCTGGGGTGTGGCCGAGGTAGTAAACATGGGAGACGAAGTGGAAGCCCGAGGTACCGGCGTTGCAGGAAGTGTTGGCGATGCCTGGACAAACCTTGATGTTGTCTAGGCTATATTCTGTTTGCTTCCTGTCGCCATTGGCTAGCCAGTACTCGGGCGAGACGTGGCGATAGCCAGTGAAAATAGGCGGTAGACGGGGCACGGGGTCATCCTGATGCGTGACACGCCACTGGCCGCCTGGCTGGTTGCTCACGTAGTTGGCGAAGTGGTCATTACCGACGCGTGGGGCGCCGAAGGTGTATGCGTCAACGACGTAGCCGTCCCGGCGGAGATAGGCGGTCGCGAGTGTGGCCACAGCACCGCCGAGGGAATGCCCTGTGATGATAATTTTGTAGTCCGGGTTGGCGTCGCGGGCAGCCTTCAGGGCGCGCATCGCGGCGACCTTAATCTCATCCCAGGCAGCGGCAAAGCCGACGTGAACTCTGCAATTGTCCACCAGGTCGCAACTCTGGGAGATAAAAGTAACATCGGCGATCCAGTTGCGAATATTAATACTTCCACGGGAGGTCAGGACAATCTCACGACGGGCGTGGTCGACAGCAACGTAGCCACCAATACCGGTCAGGGCACCGCTAGTCATACCGTTAGCTATAAAGTGGCCAGGTATACGACAGGGTGGTGCAGCGGATTTCGACCTACGTAAAGGTCTCGACGATGGTAGCTTTATCCCCCTCAACACCTGGGCAACTACCACCGCAAGTAATGGCCTGTCCTGGCTTCGCGTTTATGTTACAGTACGAAGCTGCGGCATGCTGAACGTAGAACTTGAGATTGTCGTAGTCTTGTGCCGAGACGGAATCTAAGCGTTCTTTAGCCTAGATGAACTTCGGGGGGGCCTGACATGGATAATTTACCTCCCCTCCGTTCAATGTCGGCGGCATAATCTTGGATAGACCCAATAGGGCTTCCAGTCGCGGCAGAGGCGAGAGCGAGCAAATACCCAGCCCTCATTGTAAAGCGAGGTGCTCGATGCACTCAACTGTCCGAGGCTGAGGTAGAGGGCGGATGAGAAATGGCCGAGGATTTGAGGGAGGAATGCTTGCTGCTGAGTTCGCAACAGTCCAACGTCTCCGTGGGTGTTCTGCCTTTTTTATATCCATCGATGCTCTACAATTTGTGGCGTCGTGTGGTTCTCCCACGCGCCAAGTACGTGTAGCTAAGTATTTGCCCGTAGACCCATCACGGGCATAGGAGCTCTCGAGTGGGTACGCGAAGCCGGAAACAGTTCATTTCCGCGGCGTGCAATGCGCAACGGACCGGTGATGGATGCTTTAGGTGCCCTGTCAGGTCTGCAGGTTATAGATCCAGCCGGTCCGAGGTTCCTGCCATCGTCAGGGAACTGGCGCGTGCGTCGCTAGGCGTGGAGAGCCCGGCCGAACTTCCCAGAGTGGAAGGGCAGCCATGCTCTTTAGCATGTCCCCCGGTGGAACGAGGAGCTTCAAGAGGTATCTGGCCCGCTTACCGTCAGATGCCAGCGTCGGCGACGGCGCCCATGAGGCGCCCTCGCACGACGGCATGGCCTGATGTGCATGGGCCACCTCCGGGAACCGAAAAGGGCACAGGGATCCCCCAGGCAGGGCGGTGGGATCTGGAGCACGAGGCCAGGCAATCCGCAAGTCAGCACGTGCGGGAGCGGAGAGGCCTGGGGTTGAGGATTCGTGGAGACGAGAAGGATGGATGTGGGGGAAAGCTTGCCCAGGCGGGTGTGGCTGTGAGGCTCGCGTGGAGTACTGGAGTCGGGCAGATTCCCACGTATCGCAATATGCGGGGAGGTTGCAGGTACAATTACGGCGGAGTACGCGTGCTCCTACCGTACTCGCACTCATAAATGCCATTTGGAGAATCTCACGTAAAAGACTACGAGCATTAAAACATTCAGCCAAATCACACGAAGTGAAAAGCAATCTGCGGCTCAGGTTTGGATGTCGTGTAGAATTGCGTCGGATTGGCCGACGTTTACGTCAAAAGTCCGTTGGATCAACAGGAACAAAAACGCCGATCTTCACTAAGCTCGACCATCTTCCGATATTAGCATGTGAAGCGTCACGGCAATGTCGGCGTTCGGTCAACCTCCGCCCGCTATGGCGTAACCGAGCGGGCCTGGTGGAGAACGCTTCGGTATCATCCGTTAACCGCTGTGTCGGTAACTGGAACGTCGGATCTCCCGCCATTACCGTTCTTGGCCGCTGCGCCGGTACGACGGGCGTAAGATCTGCCGCATTGCCTGTTTTGGAAGGTCCTGCATCTCGTGATCGGGAAAGGAGACCCGACAACGGGATTGGTTCGGCCGAGCAACATACGCTTCAAGCTCAATGCCGGCGACTTACTCCGTACTAGTAGTTGCAGTCAACTATTAGATGTGGTCAGCGACGAACTGCGAGTACGTGTAAAATATGTGGAAACGCCCCCATGTCGGTCCCCGTATTTCGCATGCTCTCGGCCTTGAGGGCCGAGAAGCATAAAGGCAATTTCATGAATGGAATGTGGGGGTAGGCTCGTGCTGGGGTAAAATCCTTAATCACACCGCTATTCGTGGTCATTGAACAGCCCTGTCAGAATCTGATCATGTGAACACTATTCTCTCGGGTCAGCACACTCAGGATTATGGTTTAGCAATTCTTCAGGCTTCCATTTCTTTTGAGCGCGCCTTGCTTTATCTGATTCTCCGATTTGAACCCGGCTGTTCTACCGCATTTACACTTTCTAAGCGAGACAACAAGATTCATAAGCCATTCAAGGCTCAGATACTAAACCGACTATGGGCTTCGATAAGGAAACGACTTGCACGCTTCAGTTTCCTGTTTCATGACGTTTGCGAGATGCAATGCGACAACTTTGGACTGGATAGTGTTTAATTTTGCCCTTGGCACAAAGAGATCTGCCTTGCTGATTTACCTTCTGTGAGTGTGACAACTTCCAATAATTGCCTCGCTATTTTTTAAAATTTGGCAATAACACTTCTTGCCCTTGCGCCAAAGCTTATCAATAAATTCTCTGAGGCCGATTCATCATCCTCTGATTTAAGTATTTCTATGACATAACCTTCCTTATAGTAAAACTGTATAATACTACGGACACCGCGTTTCAAACGAAAGCCTCTTTCTGTTGTGCTAGGTGCTTATCCATAAGCGCGCATCTGGGGGCGCAAGACCCTTAGCCAACCTCTAAGGTCTTAACCCGCAGAGGTAAAAGCAGGGGCGCCGGAAGGGGCCAAAGAATAGGCATTGTAGACGGCTGTGCAAGAGACGCTCGGCAAGGAACACGTTCGGCGGCTGAGTTTGTGGTTTGTAGCTAAACAGGCGCAAGTCAAAGACGTGGTCATGGTACGTAGCTGGTGTAAACCTATAGTCAGGACTACGGAGTACGTGTGCGAGAAATATCGGTGACGTAGATAATAATTTGTACCAAGTGGTTCTATGATGTCTGGGCAAGATCCTATGCCTTGAGATATGAATGACGCTCTACATCAGCGCAGCGAAGTTAAGGTACCTGAACAATTGCTGGTTAATAATGGAAACAATACTAAGCCATACGATTCGGAAGGGAGGGGAAGGGTGATATCGGACAAGTTGGTATGCTTTAATTCGGAAGAGCAAGACCGGAGGAATCTTGCCAGGCCAAGCACCACAACCGCATCAGCATCCATGGTCTAATTAGGATGCAATGGACCTAGGGTTAAAATGGAAGAGATGAACTAAACAACACATGAATTAAATGATACGGATTAAATGCTATTATTGTTGTGTCTATCCAAGTAATGTCAGCCTCTACCATTGTCACGCCAGCCGATTGCGACCCAAAGAAACCCTTGGTGCCATGTACAACTACTTTTACTTAATAAAAATATCTTGTCGGCGGGAACGAGCACGAACGTCTGTGCAACCGCGCGTAGCTACTACGCTAAAGACATGCTGGAGGCGCAAATAACATCTACTTGTCAATGCTAACCATGATAGACGAGCAAAGGCCCGCTGAGTCCAGGCCATAAAGTTTGGCCTGGAAGATATTTCAGCCTCCATTCCCACCCCACCTTAGCTAGGTACGAGACCCATGGCAAATGGTAGAGGTCAACGAGTGTGAATTCCTGTAACAGAAATCGTTAAACTCTCAAGACCATAATGCGAAAGAGAGGGCTGTGCGGCGGCGATATCTTACATCCCCAGCAAGATGTTGCCTGCTGGCTAGAGTCCTTTCGTAATAGTCTAAAATATCTACTAAAGTGGCTCGAAAACGTGTCACGACGAGGGGATCAGCATCACCCCGTCCAGTAAGCCTTTGTAAAATACAAAAGTGAGTTTTTGGGCGGTGTTTAAACAAAGCCGCTGTTTTGATAACCCACTTCTTGAATATGAGCTCGTATGCTAGGCTGAAGATGGTTGGTTGGAAGTATGAGTATTGAATCCTGAGCGCCTGCTCATAGGCACCGATATCTGCTGCAGAGACGTGATTCTTGGCAAGTTCATGGTCTTTACCATACTTGGCCAGCAAGTACTTGCAAGATTGCTCTCGACTCAAAGAGCTGAACTCCGTCATCGTCACGGGTGAAATTTTGGACATACTCGGGACGCTATTATCGAGATGTGATTCAAGTTTTTGAGGCCTCTATGTCGTGGACGTTGGGGCCATCTTTTGTTCACGGAGTTGCAAATTTATCTTCGATAGTTCATAGTCCAGGCTAAGCTCGAAGAGTATCATGTGGACGCGCTGGGTGCAGCTGGATTGCATCGAGCCATATACGTCGATAGTCATTGTAAAAAGACTGGAGGGATTTAGTATACGGATGGAAACAGAGGTATAACGGAGACGGAAACAAAAGTAAAAGGGGCAGAGGTATAGGTATGGCAGGGTAAGGTTCCTTGAAATGGTGTAGTTAAAACTAACCCTGCTCCAGGGAAGAGAAATAATAACCCCGAGGACGGAATTACAGCCGCTAGGCACCATCCATTAAGGAAGTTAATTCTCTAGGCACAAATTAAATACACGTCCAGCTCGTAGCATCCTCCACATTGCCATAGCCCGTATATCTCAGTTCCTTCGGATAGTGACACAGATTCCTCGTCTGACCAAACCCAGCGGCGAACAGGGTATCGGGGGCCTTGCCCTGCTCAACCCACTTAACCAGAGCATCTACCAAATACCACGGACCAGGACCATACCCAAAGTTAGCACAATGACCTACGCCGGGTGCCATGAAGAGGCGATAAAAGTCATCAACGCCTCCAACGGTCTGCGAGACTCGGTTCCAGTACTCGATTGTACTCTCACCCGGAACTGACTGGTCAGCCCATCCATGAAAGCTGAGCAATTTGCCCCCTCTCTTCTTAAACGCCGATAGATCCGCAGACGGTGATCCCCATAATTGGCCAAACTTCCTCACTGACTTCGCAAAGTCCGCGAGGTAGGCGTCGTATGTCAGACTCGAAGTATTGTAGCTCGGATGGCGCATGATGAAGCCCTTCAACCAGCTGTCGCCAGGCGCAAACGGCGCCAATGTGACGAATGAGATGTCCGACCCAGGCTGCATGCCGTACCAAATCGACTTCCCAGACTTATCCTTAGGCCCATCCCGTATCTTCTCCCACGCGTCCACCTCTGCCTGTGTGACTGTCTTCTCTGTATCACAAGCCACGATTTCCTTGCCAATCAGGTTTCTCGCGTCAAATTTGCAACTGGGCGGATAGCTGATCAACCCATCCTTGGCGCCATCATCCCCGTCACACGCCGTGATTGAAGCCGCAGTAATTCCGGCAATCTTGCAAGCAGTCAATCCTGGCGTCTGCAGCTTCTGCAAATACGGCCACAAGAACCCAGGTAGCAGCCTGTCCCAATTGATCGCCGGTGAATGTGCCGAAACGCCGTTGTAGTCCTCCGGATACTCCAACGCCTCCCTGTATCCTTGCCTTCCACCCTGACTACACCCATGAAAATAGCTGTACTTCGGCTTCTTGCCGTAAAACTTCTCAGTGACTTGTTTACCGACGACAGTCATCTCATGAATACCCAGATACACGAAATTCGTGAGCAATTGCGCGTTCTGCGCCCAGGGAGTAGGATCATCGCCCGCGAATCCAACCCCTGCATCCGTCGAAGCAGTAGCGAACCCGCCCGCGACACCTTCTGCTAGGGCAGGATCGAATGTTCCTGCACGAAAACCGGAACCGCCGGTGCCCATGAAACGACCGGTCCATTTGTTTACGGGAAGAGGGAGCCAGAGCGCGATGCGGACGGAGTCGTGCGATGAGCCGTGGGTCAGGTAGATTTCCACGTCACAGAAAGAGATGTTAGATACGGTGCCTGTGGCGTTGAAGCGTGTGCCTGTCACTGTTACATCGTATCGTTCAGTGGATGTGATGTTGATCAAGGATGTGCCTGGCGGTGGGTTTGGGAGAGTCAGGGAGGTGCAGAGCGTGCTGGCTGATCCTGTAGCTACAAGGATTGCCGTGAGGGGGAAAAGATGTCGTAGCGAGTGCATCATGTCTTGATGGGCCTTGGATCACACGTCTGCTGAAAGGTGAAGCTTCAAGCTGAGATATATATATATGCTCCCGTCTCGCGACTGGGCGGCGGAGCGGGACCTCCCGAGCGGTCCGTACGCCTAAATGGTGACCCTCTCGATTGCGATCTGACCAATCAGCATTCAAGCAACGATGGTAAACTTGCTCAAGTAGTTGAGAGCACCTTTGAGCAAATTACCTGGTTGGTCCAGCCTTGATCACTATGCAGCGCAGATCACGGCGGAGAATTTGACACACATCGCCGAGTGAGACCGGACTTTAATCCAGGAATTAGTCACTGCTATACTGTTTTCAGATTCTGCCTTCGCCTTCGGATTGACTTCAGGCTGAATACTACAAGACTGCCCGGATACTTCGGCAGAGAACGGTCTTCTGTCGATTCCAGTTCACCAGCTACCCACATAGCCATGAGATGTCGTTAGAATCGTTCGCGACCGTGAAGATATCTGCAGCATCTCATGCGCATCATGTGCTATGGAATGGCGCATAGCAGAGGACGGTGGCGTTGTCTTTGCCACACCTCATAGCCAATTTAGTGCCAAATAGTATCGCAAGTGAGCAGCCAGGACTTAGAGTGGCGAAGTCTCTTTTCCTGTCCTGTTATAGTCCTGGCTCAGGCTCTCTTCTTCGCTTGTATTGGGGTCTCTGCTCGAGCTTGCGGTTGCCTTGTAGGTTTTCCCAGACTCCCCTTTTCTTACTTATTTTAGGTTAGTCCAGCCTGGCCTTTATTATCTATTTGGCTACGTTTCGCAGCCAGACGAAAGGATCCGCATAAGCCGGTTGCGAATAAGGTCTGGTCTGAGCGGCTGCCCTTCGTTAAGAGTGTTGGAATGGTCTCCATCCAAACCCTGCACAGAATGGCTCGCACTAGATAACTTTTGGTAACCTTGGCCCTTTTCTGAGTCTGTCAATTCCGTCAACTTCGAGGATGTGTTGCCTGGTTGACTCGTCATGTGGCGATTGGCAACTCTACAGAGCGCTAAGAGCTCACTGCGCTTTTGTTCTTGCAGGCATGCATCCAGACATTGGAAGCGTAGTCTACCATGGGGGCCACAGTCGATGCAAATAACTGCCTTGCCGTCGCCGGGCTCACGCCTCGAAGCCGCTGCAGCTCCATTGCGGCTTCCAATGGCCTGTTAGCCGTCGACGCCATATGCTCGTTGTACTTGAGGATAGCGTCCATGATCACTGCGAACCTTGACGCTGGTCTTGGGTTGCACGAGTTGGCCCTTGATCATAAAGAGCTGGGTGTCAGACTTGTGTAGTTTGAAGATAAAGTATATGATCGCTGTCTTTTGTGCCTCAAAGGTTGCACCGCTCCGCCTTTCCCATTTCAAAAGGCCTTCTCCATGATCGCTTCAATCTCGGGGCGGTTGCCTTGCGCCGTCGAGCTCGTGACCCATGCCGTAAAGTCGTCGACAAAAGCCACGGCTCCACCAGGACGATCGGTTCGCTGTTGAACTAGATCTGCGTTGAAGAAAAGAAATAAAATCGGCAATAGAGGAGAATCTTGGGATCAACGGGCAGACATCAGAGGTGCTGCACCTCTGATGTCTGCCCGTTGATAAAAATCGTTGCGGTCCGGTTCGAGCAAAAGGCTTCGGTCCAGCGGAGCAGATTCTTCGATATACCCTTTGCTCGCATGCGCTGGACTCCTTGCATACTCCATTATACGCACCCTTCACGTCAAAAGTCACAAACGTGAGTATGCGCCGATTCCTCCAAGCCGTGTAGACCGCGCGCCCCATCCTCTCAGCTACGACCGATTCCAGGACTTTGCCCAGCGTAGACAGTCCTTGCCTGGGGATAATCATCTTGACCCGGCTTCTTGAGCGGAATGATTTTGCCGTGTCTACATTGCGAGGGCAGTCTCCCCTCCTCCAGCGATGTACGAAAGAGCGACAAGATGTGGTGCTTGGTGCTTGGCCAAACCTGCTTCCAGACTATGGGTGGGTAGCCCATCCCCACCCGGAGCTTTTCACGACTTGGCGATGGAAAGCTGTCGTTCAATCTCCTCAAGCGTGATGTCTGGCATCTCAACTGGTGTTCTGCGCTGTGGTCGTTTGCCTTCATCCTCAACGACCTCCGGCAGTGGTGCAAACATGATGGTAGGGTCATGGACGAACGCGTGTGCATCTAGATAACGTCCTCTGCATTATTGCGGAGCTTCGTATTCTTGTTTGCTTGCTTGGCAGAACATCTGTCAGGCCAGGGAAGGGAATAGAGCGTCATTTCAGGGGGGTTCACGGTGAGAAAGGCGAGGCTTTGACGCGCATATTGTCGTTCTGCGCTGGTTGGTCCTTTGACGACCCGAGCACCGTCGCATTACCATGGGACGGATGCTCGGCAATCCCTGAGTTGCCCATATATAACAGGTACACCTGTGACATATGACTTTTCAAAACAAGATATTACAAAATCACCGTGCAGCACTACAGCAAAGTCAAGCATAGTCCCACAGAGTCTGACCGCAGAAAAAGGGCGGCCGGTTTTGCTATAAGCATTCCTAGGGGGAAAATTCGCGAAATACTGGAAGGTAGTAGATTTGAACGAAGTATATTATAAAAGAGTATCGGTCATTGAACGATCTTTCTCGTGATCTTACACGATGAATGATGGCGGTAATCCGCTGACCGAGGAAATCCCGGGTAACGGCTCGACGCCCGTAGAAGAGCTGCCGGCCTTACGCGGATATAGCTGTTGCGCCTGCCGATATCTCACGACGTCGCCCAAAATCGCTGAGCAGCACTGGCGGACAGCCGGACAAACATCGCAAGGCCCACGATACGTCGCCACCCAGCTGTAGACATAGCTCCGCGGCAAGTTCGCGCGATACGGGACAATTCGATATGATGGAGACGGTGATAGTGAGCGCTCGGTCGGCGACAGTGCGCTAGAGAGCATAATCACCGAGTGCGAGGGTGAACTCAAGGCGGAGGACCATAGTCGCCGTCGAAAGGGCGATGCCAACGAGGGTCTCGATCGAGATAGTGCGTAGGTCTCTCAAACGGGACAGGTCCGGCACTTTAGATAGCGAGATAAGCTCGAAAATTTCGACGCTGCTGAGTAGGTCCGCGCTAGGATTACTAGCAGGAAACGACAGATTTAGGACCCGGAACGGAAGCGGGAGGATGTAGCACTTGTGGGGCTCGCGGAGAACTTCGACCGCGAGATTGAACGATGTTGTGCGCGACTATACTGCGTGCTTTGCCTCGTCAAAGCCTTGCAACCTCTTTGCTATAAATGTCTAGTCAAGCCATAATTTTCCAGCTGAGTCTCTGTGTCGCGCTCTTTAAAGATTCAGCTCTCGAGGAGCTGTATATGCGGGCCAAAGGCACTCTCCCAGGTCTGGACTGTATCCAGCCAGGATACTGACTTTGCTGGGTACCCCACACAGAAGTCATCGAGTGTCTTCGTGCGATAGAACAATATTCTATCGATACCTGCCGTTCGAATGTCAGAGAGATGCTTCAAGAGTCTTTGGTATCCTTGTTTACTCGTCCAGCTTTGCCCGATGTCAGGTCGATCATGATGTCACGGCTTGATGTTGGCAGAAAGGTTTTTGGTATAGCCACTAGCTTGGCACAGAAGGCAGCTCTAGCGCAAACCGTCTAACATCAGCGCTAACCGTCTGACATCAGCGTCAGCCGTCTCACAGCATGCTATTCATAGCGGTAGCAATTCTGTCCGAGGCTGAGTATCATCAAATCTAAGATCCTGGGACCTGGAGTAGACGGGTAGGATCAGGAGGATGAGAGCAAAGTACGTCATATCACAGAAAGTCTACGTAAAAGTTTCAGCAATTTCCATATATAAATACTGGGCCAGTCCTCTGTCCGTGACCATTTTTCTTTCAGTCAAAATAACACACTGGTCATTATTCTTTAACACAATTAAACTTCAAAATGCGTTCAATTATTGCAATCGTTTTGGGCTCCCTCTCCCTTGTATCGGGAACGGGTATAAACTGTAAGGGCTCGTCTCTGTGCAAATCAGCCGGAGCCGATCTTCAGCAAATCGCCAATTTCGTTCTCAGCGAGATGGTCACAGATCCCGGGCGAAAGGTACCGCCTGGTGGAGGCAATATTTGTGTCGCAAACCTGTGCGCATTTACACAGAACACCGATAAGGAGATAACCATTGAAGATGTAGGAAAATATGTTAAAGGACTGCAGTAAGTTTCTACGAAGATGAGTTTCGTTGACTTAGACTAAATCTTCGAAGGGACAATGGTTGCAAGATTTGCGGATCCATCCCACTAGACGGCGGCGATGATGTGAAAAAGGGCGAATTGACAGTTAACTATGTAAGGACTTTCAACCGGTGTTCGGGTCCTGATGCGTTAACGATCTTAAAACTTAGGTGGCCAACCCGCCATTTTATGGCAAGCCTGGAAAATGCAACAACCAACCTCAGCCCAGCTGTCCTGGCACAAATTGCTACTCACTCTTCACCAAAGCCGGAGCTTGTTACGCGGCTTGCTGCCAGGGTCCAACCCCAATTACCAATCCACTTAGCTGCTCTAGCGTGGGAGTAAGTCGCCTAATACCCATATCATGCTTGATGTTCTGAGATGCTAATTCCCTCGGCAGGAACAATGTAGTTGTGCGCACGATTGTGGTTGCTGTGTCTAGTTTGGCTAGTAAGGTCAAATTCGGCCGTTATCTATATTTGCCATTCGTCGGTTAGTAGCTTAGAGAATGAATAGGGGTCCAGTACACCCGTCTAGAAAGTACTGTCTACGAGTTCTGTGACGGCTTGGTCCAATCTATAGAGGTATTACTAGCGTACCTGCAGTTAGTCTGACCAACAGCACACATGTGTAAAGCTGCGAAGGGAAAGATCCTAGCGTCTAGGCAGCCAGAGTTATATAATAACTACGAAAGTATTAATAAGGGGCCGTATATTGCTTTACTCGAGTTGCTCTAGCCCGGATGATATAATATCACGCTCTATAAACTATAGATATACGAACTAATTCTCGATCGCATTATTCCGAGATTAGAGATAGGTATATAACCTTATGCAGGCTCGCCCCGCGGTCTATAGTCGTAATACGACGATCGCGTCTTCGAGCTGCGTACTTCGTATACAGAGGTATTATTCTTATATCGTCCTAAGCAGGCCCTAGCTATCAATTTAACCCCTGTCTACTACGAACGTTCGTTATACTAGGCCTTTACTATGTCCTTTCGCTCTAAATAAAGTACCATCGTATTAATTGCTATAATTACGATGAATAACCTATCCCTTTACCCCGTAGCGTAACGGTACAACGGTCCATTATATTATATAATTAGGCTTTTAACTAGGTTCTGAACCGCGAAGTCATCTGCGGGAAGTCGTTCTGTAATCTGTAACAGGATGGTCTTCGCCGACCCCCTTAAGAACCAGCCGCCGCAGTCCTCAGCTCGCTTAACTAACGAGGCTGCCCAATGCGCAACTACTACGAGGGCGGCTGGGCTGTGGTGTGAAACCATGTGGCTAAAGTGATCCGGTACCTTAGTCAACCACGTTGCCATAGCCCACCACGCCGCTCATACCTCGTCGGACGCAAAGCTGATATCGCAGCATTCAACCAAAGCGGCAATGGCCGACAATATGGCCAAGACGTCCCGGGCATTATTCGGTTTTCCGAACGCCTCTGCCATGCGATAGGGGAGCGCACGGATGCGGATGAGTATCTCAGAGGGAGTGTTGTCGTCACTGGAAGGAAATGTGCCGAAATTTACAGTATCTGACGAGCTCCCCATTTTTAGGATTCTTCTCGTCTGAACAAACGATTCCTCTTGATGATCGTCATCGTCACTCTGGACGCCGCCGGAATGAAGAGCAAAGTCGGGGACGAAGGCGGCCCGAACAGTCGTCATGATGGACTGAAAATTAAAACGGGCGGCGGACTCCGGAATGATCCCTATTATAGCTGCAAGGCGAATCCATACTACATTCCGTAGAAGCTTGCATACAAAATGGGTAACCTACTCTTAAAAGTATAGGGTAGATTCCGATAGAATTTAGGGGTATAATAGAAAGTATACTTAACGCTTAATGTAGGAGATAAAATGTATATAAGCGATGAGCGTACGATTAAGAGACTACGATAAAGTAGTTTTAATATTTATATCGGTCGCGTTGCGGTTATAATAGCGATATAAAAGTCGGCGAGAGGAAATATCGTTAAGGTATAGGGGTTTAGGTTAGTAGGTTATCGTAGCTAATAAGGATAATAGTCGGGCGTTATTAAGGTAGGCCGATAGGTAGATAGCGCGCGTAGATAGAGACGACTATCGAGACGTATATTAAGACGAGCGATAGTATAAGTAGCGATAGTATAGCGATAGTATAAGTAATAATAGTATTATAGCTAAGGCTAGTAGGTCGTAGGATAGAACGAAGGTACGTAACCGACTTTAAGTTTTAGTACTAAAAGTAAGGCTTAACGAGAGACGAGACGAGTGTTACGACCATAACCAACGGGTCACGGGAGTAACCGGGTTATAAGGTTACGTTAGCCGTACGGAATAACGGTCGGCGCGAAAGGACGGATCAGTTACGCTTAACTAATCCTATCTAACCGGGTAATACTAAATCAGTTAGGATTAACTAATCTAGTCTAATAGGATTAGCTCGATAAGACTAATCCCCTAGGACACTCCTAGTATATAGGTACCCCCGATTCCTACTCCGTAGTATAGATACCTAGCTAGCTTATAACACGATTATTTACTTCCTTCTTAAAAGTACCTAATTACTTAGTTATAATCCCTAGATCTATTACTAAACGTAATATATACCTTAACCTATCTACTAATATAAACCTCCGGTTTATCCCTTAGGAACCTAAACCGTTATACGTTATAAGCTCTTATTTAGTAGGTTATTACGTAACCCTAAGTAATAACGTTCGTTAATATAGTAATTATACCTAGAAGTAATAACCGAGGACCTATTAGCATCGAGGAGCTTATATATATATTCGAAGTTCTTAAAAAGGAAAATAATAAACTTAAATAATAACTTAAGGAAAGCGGAAAAGAATAAATAAAGATCCTAATACTAATACCCTTTAATAGAATACTAGCTTAGTTATAACCCTTTATAACCTAGGTTAGGGTATACTAGAGGTAGTATAATTCCTCGTTCTTACTCTTAGGCGATAAGGTTACTAATATAGGATCCTTCCTTAAAGGAAATACGCTTATATAGTTTAAACTATATCTACGAGACTAGCTCGTTAAGGGATATATAGAGTATAAACCTAAGACTAAAACCCTCTTTATAAACCTTAATAATTTCGAAAAAGCGCTTAAGGGAGCTTTTAGAGACCTCGACGAAAAACAATCTAACGAAAAAAGACTAGTTAAACTTACCTAACGAAGATTAGTAGGGTTAGGGTTAGTAGGGTTTCTATTGCTATCTAGTAGTTCTACTAAGCCTTTATGCTAATCTATCTTACTTAAGCTAATAGAGAGAGAAAGGGAAAGAAAAGAGAGACT
>JALHBU010000363.1:41919-57028 GCA_024340005.1 Tolypocladium tropicale | reverse complement strand
CCCCCCCCCCCCCCCCCAGCCTTCACATGCCTCATTTGCTGCCGCCCAGACCGGTCGCGGCGGGACCCGCTATCGACAGGGAGCGCGAGCTGCGGATGTAACCAGGGCTCGAGCCTCGAATCCTCCGTGGCCGGCGGCCGTCGAGCTGCATTGCATCGTCTCACCTGCCTCGCACGCTATCGCATGCACCCCGTGCAGCGCGCGAGCGTCGACGTCCAGGTGGCCTGGGCTATTGGCAGCGGCTGCGACGACTCGGCCGCTGCGGCTGCCGCAGCCGCAGCCGCTGTCTCAGCCCCACCCCGACGACCAAGTGCCCCAGCAGATACAAGTACCGCCTGGGGCCGTCCGTCGATGCTGGAAGCATGGCAGCTGCCGCCGCTGAGCATTGCCCCGCGGTCGGAGCGCGCCGACTCAGAAAAAAGGCCCCTCCATGGCGAGTCATCCAGCCCAACACCATCACCATCGTCCTCCCTCTCCTCCTCGTCCATTGCCCGTCAAGAGTGGCTCGCACGAGATTGACATCCTCCGAGGGACTGCGCATCCATTCCCGCAAGAAATCACATACTCTCTGCTGCGCCGTGACTCCGCCCGCATCGCAATGGAACTGGTCAACAGGTTCGTCTGGCCCTCGAAATCTCTCAACGCACTCTTTGCTGACCCGCCGCAGCCTCAACGGCCGCCTGCTGTTCGCCGTGCCCAAAAGTGAGCGGCTGCCAGCGCCTAGACCCCTAGACCCCGTCGACTTGGACTTGCTGACATGCTCTCAGAGGGCCGGCTGAACCAGGCCGCGCTGAACCTGCTCGAGGGTGCCGACATCCAGTTCCGCCGTGAGAACCGTCTCGACATCGCCCTCGTCAAGAACCTCCCCATCGCCCTCATCTTCCTCCCCGCCGCCGACATCCCTACCTTCGTGGGACAGGGCCGCGTCGACCTCGGTATTACCGGCTGGGACCAGGTCAAGGAGCACGATGCCGCCGTCCGTGTCGCGTCCGGCGCCGACAAGAGCGCTGATGCCGATGCTTCGGGCTGCGACATGGTCATGGAGTTGGGCTTCGGCGGCTGCCGCCTGCAGGTGCAGGTCCCCGAGAATGGCCAGTATGTCACGAGCCAGGACCTTGTCGGCCGCACCATCGGCACCAGCTTCGTCCACCTCGCCACCGACTACTTTGCCAAGCTGGAAGGAGCTTCCGACGGGAAGCTTCGTACCAAGATTATCGAGCTCAGCGGCAGTGTCGAGGCCGCGTGCGCTCTTGGTGTCGCCGACGGCATTGTCGATCTCGTTGGTCAGTACCTCCGCGCTGCTTGAACGTGAAGCGGCACCGACTGACATGTGGGTGTAGAATCTGGCGAGACGATGCGCGCAGCTGGCCTCAAGGCCATTGACACCGTTGTCGACTCCACGGCCGTGCTCATCAAGTCGCGCTCGCCGTCGAACCCGGAGATGGTTGAACTGATCGCTTCCCGAATCCGCGGCGTCATCGCGGCGCAGAAGTACGTCCTCTGCCAGTACAACATCGAGCGAAGCCGGCTGCCCGAGGCCTGCAAGATCACGCCCGGCAAGCGCGCCCCGACTGTCACAACGCTCGATGCCGAGGGTTGGGTCGCTGTCAGCTCCATGGTGGAGAAGAAGAAGCTTGCCCTGGTCATGGACGACCTGACGCGGGTCGGCGCTCACGACATCCTGGTTCTGACCATTCACAACACGCGATGAAGGTGATGCTTCGTCGCAATTATCGGTATTCATCTCACCCCGAGCCCTTGGACATGCTTCAGGCCAAGGGAATCGGGCACGACGGTGGGGCGGCGTTGGACACTGGATTTAGGGACTGGCTCAAGCACCCTCGACGAACATTTATGTGAAACCCAAAAGCAATTGGCTGCTTGCCCGTGGAATATAGACTAGGAGAAGCGACCAAAAGTATGTCTGGGAGAGGCCAATGGCTCAAAGAGAACACGGCCATGCTCGCTTCTTGAGTCCCCCCTCCCTGACCCCCTTTGAGAAGGGGTCCAAGAGAGCTTTTCAGATTAAAAGACATGTTCCATCGCAACCCGTGCTAGATATAAAAGTGAGAGGCGACAGCGTTCCGGCAGACGAGCTTCAACCAGCGAACGCCCGATTCGCCAATCAGGTGGCCTCGCCGGATATGGCGGGAGGACGTTGGGGCGGGTATCAAAGGAGCTCGCTGAGTGGTGGATTGAGCCCATCACCAGCGCCGTCGAGATGGCGGCAGCTGAGTGACGTATGGCATAGTTATACGCACCGCGGAGAGAGGCATCGTTTCGACTGCACAAGGTGGCCTTGAAGCAGCCTCTGGGGCATGAAAAATCACATCTGCGCGAATGCGCACAATGCACGACTGCTTCATGTCTGCCCGATTGGCAACCGCTGGCAAGAGCCCATGAAGCACGCCTCTGGCTTGT
Source organism: Tolypocladium tropicale (assembly GCA_024340005.1). NCBI lineage: Eukaryota > Fungi > Ascomycota > Sordariomycetes > Hypocreales > Ophiocordycipitaceae > Tolypocladium > Tolypocladium tropicale. Next base: position 54,607 of record JALHBU010000363.1, on the reverse strand, counting down.
CTATCCTACGTCCAAGCCCTCGAGAGTAAGCATCGCCAACATGCCCACCAGCGACAAGGCCTCCGCGACGCAGTCTCGCCCTCCGACGAACCGAGAGAACTCCGGGGGCGACGGGCAGGCGCCGGAACCGTCGACCCTGTACAAGGTGCGCTGCAATGCTTCGTCTCAACCACTTACATGCGCTGACGATGCGGCTCCGCAAACGCAGCTCGTCGTGACGCCCGTCACCTTCGTGTCCTTCCTCCTGTCTCTCGTCATCGTCGACCTGCGCTACTCGCGCGTGCGCGTCCGCAGCCACGCCGAGGCGCCCAGCCGCCTGCCCCCGTGGCTGCAGACGCTGCTCTTCCGCCCGCCGCAGCCGTACGCGTTGCTCCGGGGCAAGCGCCGCGGCTCGCCGTCGTCGTGGCACTACCACAGCGACCAGCGGAGGCTCATAGAGATGGAGGCGGCCGAAGCCTTTGAGATTCGCAACACGGTGGTCGTGGTGCTGGCGCTGGCGGCGGCCACGGGCATGGCGGCGACTTGGTACGCGGCGAAAGGGTTCTACCATCATTGGTATCCCTGAGGGCGCTCAACGATTTACGTATCTCAGGAGAGTACTGGAAGGCCGAGAAATTATTGTCCCTTCCTGATGCTCTCACGCATGTACCGTATAATTCAGTATGTATTGCCGTTTTAATATTTCCTTGCGGCAGTCCATGTTCCCTTGAACGCCGACACACCCAAAATGCAGAAGCCCAGCCCCTCACAACGCCGAAGAAAATGAAAAGAGTTAAAAAAGGTTGGCCAGCACCGTGGCTGGAAGGAAGAGAAAAGGAATACACGCTTTGAATCGAATCCTCCAGGAAGAGCCTTTCCCTCTTCTCTCTCCCTCTAGAGCGGCGTGACAGGGCTCATTCTGTCCTCCATGCTGCTCCAGTACACGATGGGCCGTGGCTCGAGGATGCTGAGCCCCCTGGGGAAGCTCCTTCGCTCCTCCTCGAGGCCGAGGATGGACGGCTGGCTGAAGATGATGCTGTTGATGGTGCTCTCCGGGGACGAAAGCACCGAGCCGATGGTGGCGGCCGAGCATGAAGAGTGTCGCGCCGATGAGGCCACGGACGAGGCCTGTGACTGCGTCGACCCTCGTCTGCCGGAGAGCGACGGGCCTGCCCCGACGGGCTGGAACAAGGATGGCGGGAATGGCATTGCGCGATGGTCTGCAGCTTGGGCGAGAGTTTGTGGTCGGCGCACGTCGTTGTCGTCGTTATCTTCCGTGGTGGCGACCCAGGAATCGGCGAGAGTGGTAATGCGGTGCAGAGACGAGTAAGAGAGGGATGAGAACGGAAAGCCAGTTGAGGGCACAGCCCGGATGCAGAGAAGAGCGACTGGATGAAGAAGAAGCGAACGAAGTGCCCGGTTGGCAAGGGCGGCGAAACGAATGTCGGGCAGCAAATTTGTTGTCCAAGCCTTGACGCACCTGGCCGACCTGCGCAAGGACCAACGAAGCGATTTGTGTTCCCAGGGAGGAGGACACGGAGAGTTGTCCTCGATCCGGAGGTGGGCCACGATCGATATATATTGGTCCCGGCAAGCCAGCGGAGGAGAACCAGGGCAGGGGTGGAGAGGACGCCCGTGATGGGACGGACGGGGGGGGGGAGGAAACTCTCTCACCGCAGCATCTTGCTTGACACGGGGTGCTGCGGGCGTTGGTGTTGGCGGTGGTGGTGGTGGTAGTGGTGGAGGAGGACGACGAGGACGACACCTCAAGCGCGGCGTGCCGATCTCAGGGCTCCTCTCCCCGCCCCGCGAGTCGAAGCAGGCAGACGCATCATCCCCGACAAGCCTCGCCCCCCCGTCTGTACCTCTGCTTCGTAGACAATGGACGTTGCGGGCTCGTCTGCCAGAGCTGCCAAGGCCCTGGGTCGTGCTCCCTCTCCCGCGCCGTCTGTTTCAGCGCCGCTCCTTGTGCCGCGAGCGCCACAGACGGCGGCGGGGCGGCGGTTTCGACTGACCCGGCCGTCACCACCACCACCACCAAACTGAAACCCTCACCACCAAGCACGCAGGGGATGCGAGCCCACTCCCGGGGAGGGGGTCCCCCAACGTCCCTTGGCTTCGCTGCCCGTCCCCACGGCTCCTAGCATGTACGGAGTACGAGTAATTGCAATGCCGCCCTTTTCTGGCCTGCTGCTGCTGTCCATTGCCACATTGCGTTCCACTCGTTTCGTCCCTGCATCGCTTCATTTACGGCCACGGCGCCCCTCCCCCCTGAGGCAGTTATCGACGAATCCAGTTTCAACATTGCCTATGCATCGTGCTACCGCTATGCAACAAAAATGACAGGGAAAAAAAGGTGCTCCTGGGGGCTCTGGCCTCCCGCAAACGCCCTGCGAGTATGTTGTGCTCTGCCCGTTTTGTATATACCTCAGGTCTCTCCTTGTCCGTCATCCGTGGTCCCGGAACGCCGCGCTAGCCCCTTCACCTCTCGTTGCATCATCTTCCGCTTGCTTCCCGCGCGTCTGCTCATCCGTCTGCGTATCGGTGCGAGCCTCTCTCTGGCCTGCGCAGCGTCGCGCTGCGCCTGATGCTCTCCATCCACACCGAGTCATCCAGCATGTCCAGCGCCTGCGACGGACTCACGGCACTGCCTCGTCGGCTCACCAGCCCTGAACCTTGGCCCTGCCCGTCTGGCTCATGCAGCTCGAAGCTGAAGGCCGACGTCGTCCCCTGATTCGTCCCCATTGTCGACGCTGGTGAGCGAGGGTAGCTCAGCGGGTGCTGGTACGCCCCGTCCCCTTGCATCGTATCTGTTGCCGTGCTTACGTCGGTTCGTCGTCCCGCCCCTTCGCCCACGCTCAAGTGTGTCCACCGGGCCACCGAGCCTTCCTCTGGCTTGAAAGACCGAGTCCTCGAATCCCGCCCGTCCTCGTCGTTGTCGTCGTCGTCGTCAACCAGGATAGCCGGTATTGTAAGCTCCGGAACTCCCGACATTCGCGCAGCCCGCTTGCGTTCCATGTGTTTCTGGAATCTCCTCGACCAGTATCTATGACAATAAAAGTTAGCCCCGCTGCCAGCTCAGCGCCATCAACAGCATCGACTCAGCTCACAGTGTATCGAAGAATCCCTGCACCACCTTGCGCCTTATCTCCTCATCCACTCGCTGCAGCCTGGCTCGGCGCCTCAAGAATTCTTCCAGCCTGCATCCGCGTCAGTCACTTCCGTCGTCCTCTTCTCTCAACTCGATCAACTTACTTGAGACTCTTGCTGTCGTTGATGATGTTGTAGTGGGCGAGGATCATCAAGACGTCCGAGAAGGCAATGCCTTTGTCTGGGTCGGCGGACACCAGCACCTCCCCAAAGAAGACCTTGAAGCGCCGCCGCCGCTCACGGATCTTTTCCACATCTAAAAGAGCCAGCCGTCTGTTGAGCTTCTCAATGTCAATCTCGCCGTACGCGCTCGTCGTGGCGATGGACATGTGCCTTGAAGCCTGCGTGTCGCCTCGCACGTCCTCGAGGATTTGGCCCACCGAATCCTCGGGCTGGTATATTCGCATCTGAAAGACGCCAGACAGCTCGCCCAGTAGCCGCGGGAACTGTTCTTTGGTGATGAAACCCGTGCCCGCAGGGTCCACGCTTCGCCACGCTTCCTTGAACCGCCGGATCTCATCCCGGTCAACGGCGGCCATGCCGCTCGACCGTTGGTAGACGTAGCTGAAGCTCTCGTAAATGAGAGACACGAAGAGGTTCACGAAGATGTACATGCTGAGGATGTTCCACGCCACGAAAAGGAACCTTGCCCATGGTTTGCTGCCGCAGTCGCTGTCAAAGAACCTGTCCCGTTCCACGCAGAGTGGGGGCTCAATCCCGGCGTAGTCTTCCATAATTTGGTTCCACCCTTCGCCCAAGCTCATCCGGAATAGCAAAATGAGTGCTTTCGGAACGCTGCGGAGGTTGATGTTGCTGGTCTCGTTGGCCCCAAAGCGTGTCAAGCTGAAGGCCTGGGTCAAGGCAATGGCGAAGACGAGGAACAAGACGAGCCAAGTCGCAAGAAGGTTGCTTATAACCGGCAGACTCGCCGCAGCCGTTTTGAACAGCTGGTCCAATGCGTCGTTGCGCGGAATCAATAATAAGACAATGGCGACGAGGAAGAATTTGTGCAGCTGCACGTAAGTGTCTGCTCTCGTGTCCGAGATTAGCAGCGCCATGGTTGACACGAATGCTCCGGACACCGATGCCAGCGAATATAGGTCCCAAGAACTTCGTCGAAACCGTGTCCACCCGCGGCCGACGATCCGGATTGCAATATTGGCCAGGAAAATGAGAACGAAGACCAGAAAGACAAAATCGCGCGTCCTGCTCCACCACACGGGCTCCGTGTTGAATTCGGCCACCAGCAGAAGTAAATGCAGTACCAGCACCACGGTGATAGCTTGATACCACTTGCCACGCTTCTCAATGGCCCTTTTGTGGCACCACTTCTTCCACGTCTTCCCCGTGTCATTGTATGAGCTTTTGGATGGCGATATGTGACGCAGTAGCTTGCGAAGCTCGAGCCACGACCGCTGCTCAGCCGTCAGAAACGCGACGCCAGTCTGCTCCGTATAGTTCCTCATGAAAACCGAAATGAACAAGGTGAGAACAAATACTGTCGCCAGGAGATTGAATACGACGAAAAACAGCGCGTTGACTTGAGTCGCCAAGTCTTGAGGTTGCTGCCCTCGCCCCACGATTGCCTGGGCCGCAAAGGACACATCTGTCCACCCCTCCTGGCTGACAATCTGGAAGAGGGTGAAGAGCGAGGATCCAAAATCGTCAAAGTTGAAGTACGGATTTGACACAACCCGGGGCGCCAGCATCGGCCAGTTGTTGCTGAAGGGGGTGCTGTTGAACTCGCCGAAGCAACCGTCAAGGGAAGTGATGTTGCCAGTATCATTGCAAGACACCATCAGCCCGTTGAACAGATTCAGTCCATAAATTGCAAAAGGAATCAAGAGGGAGAGGGAGATGAATGCAGCCTGCTCCGCGTGTCAGTACATCTGCAAGAAAAACCGTGCTTGCGCAAGCCTGGCATGGATGATGATACGTACGCCTAAGAGCTTCCACCACCCCACAATAATGAGCGCGTGGAAAGTATCTCTCGCGCTGTCGCTGACGTTCAGCAGCCGAAGGGCTCGCAGTGCCTTGAATGCTCCCACGGCGCGAGAGATGGCTCCGTCGTTGATAAGCAAGGTGATGATGTTGATCCAGAGAGTGACCAGCACAATGCCATCAATGATGCCCCATGAGCTCCGCATATAGGCATTTGGTGTCCAGAACAGCCCGTCAGCAATGGTTTTGATGATGGACTCAACAGTGAAGACCAGGGCAAAACCCAAGTCAGTCCAAATGTACCAGTTCCAGACATTACCTGGGTGCTGCTCTCGGTATCCCTTTTGATAGAGCGGCGTTGTAACGCACGCCAGAACCACCATTGCCACGACCACAGCGTAGACAAAGGCGGAGAACGTGTACCAAGCTATCTTGTTGGGTTCAACGCCGTCAAACCTCTCATAGCCTCTAGCAGGCCCGACAAGTCTTTGGCACAGGCGCCGGAGAGGATTCTTCGGCCCAAATATGTACAACGAGTCGTTGTACCTTGGATGACGGGCGAGGTACTCTCTCTGAGCCTTTCGCCTAACAGACGTTGCCGAAACAGCTAAACGGGCCATTTGTCTTGCATCGAGTGTGTCATTCGGTCCGTCAAATCGTATATTGGAATAAAAGGGGTTCGGGTCTTTGCTCATGTGGTAAACAAGCTTGCCCCAAATCCTTGCCAGCAGTCCGGTCTTCTCTGCGACACCGTAGGGAGTCGTTGCACTGCGCTGTGGCATTTGGTCGTCCAGAAAGTCGTGTACTACTGCGTCTTTGAGAAGCATCTCCATCATGGCCGGGCCATAATCCAGCGGATCTTTTCGTCGACGAGATCGACCGAAGCTGAAGACCGAGGATAGCGCGAGGTTGCTCGGCGCGTGGCCAAGTTCTTTCCTCTGCAGAAATGCTTTGACCTGTTCCAGGCGCTTTTCGTCTTCGGAAACATCGAAGTTTTCTTGTATAACAGCAATAAACATGTTGACCAGGATGAAGAAGGATAGGGTGAACCATCCAATCAAAAAAATAGTGCCAATCCACGCTGTCTTTAGCGCCTTGGTATAAGCAGTGACGGTATATAGAATGTCGGTCCAATTCTCACTGGATAGTATTTGATACATTCCTAGGAATGAATTGTAGATGGTGAAAAAGGAGATGCGGTGAAGATTTCCCTGATCATCGTGGGTAGGTATTTCGCCCCTGAAAAGCTGTGATGCTAAGATTGCCACGAAGAACGTCATCAAGAAGACGAAGAGCATCAGGTTGGCAATACCACCAGCATTACCCAGCACCAGAAGGATGAGCTTTCGGGTCACTGGAATAGCCAACACGATTCTGTATGCTCGCAGCACCTGAAAGACGCTGAGCCAAGCATACACTCGCGAATTTCGAATTGGGGAAATCAGTATGACAGTGGTTATAACCGCCAAGCCGAGGTCAAACAGATTGCGCCAGCTGCGATGGAAATGCTTCCAATAGGCAACAAAGCGGATCGCAATCTCAACATCCAGGATGATAGTTGCGATGATCTCTGCCACATTGATAAAGTTTTCCCTGGATGGTGACATGGAAGCGCTCCGAAAGGCTTGGCAAAGCAGCGCGAAGGTAATCACAAGGACCCAGAGAAATTCTGTTTTACCGTACAGCCGCTGAAGCGCCGAGGGTCTTCCCTGACGTTCGTCGGGAACGTCTTGAGCAAACGGCTCGGGTTCCGCCGTGAAAGCACTGGACTTGCTCTCTTCGCGGATCACCTGGAAGGATGACGTGATTACGGCAATCAGGAGGTTCGTCAGCCAGAGAAGCATGATCATGATGCCGGCAACGAAAAAAAGCGCAGCCGCCACGTAGTCGGATCCCATTGTGTAGTACATGAGGTCGGTAAAGGTGTTTGCGCTCATGATGACGAATACAAGCTCCAGAGAATGAAAAATGTCGTCAAAATTGACCGTTGCGTTATAAGGGCTTCCTTGCTCGAGGCAGATGGAACCTCTGGGACAGATAAAGCCCTTACCGTCGCCAGTTCCGTTCACAAGATTATCCAGTGACTGGTCATCGCCGAACTTGACCCAGGGAAAGACTTTGCCTGTTTGGTTGTCCAGGTGACCACCGCAAAACTCCATGCTCATCGTGTAGGAAGCTGAAAGATTCTTCGGGTCCGTTGGGTCTAACCAGACGCATTCGCGACTCAGGCTGGACTTGAAGCTCTGGACGCCTATAATGGCGAATAGGAGCCAGAAAAAGCCGACGAGAAAGGCCACGCGGACGAGCAGAGGCGCAGCTTTCTTGAGACTCCGGAGAATAATCTGCAAAATGTCAATTGACCGTGTCAAAAGCGGGCATTCGCGCTTAGGGTTCAATGCTGTCTCCTCTTACCGCAGTTCCGTGAGTAAGTGCCAGAAGCCTCAGAATTCGCAGGCAGCTGAGCATTTTGAATGCGTAGATGTGATATTGGTGCTCCAGCCCAGTGATGCCCAAAACAAAGGCGATCCAGTAAGAGACAACCGCTATAAAATCCAGACGATTGAAGGAGTGGCGCAAAAATGCACGGCGAGCGAGCTGGAACCTCTGCTGCTCCTCGAGCGTCTCCGGCAATGCTTGTTGGCCTTGCATTATAGTCGTAAAAGATCGAGCAAGTGCAGACGGCTGATGGTAAGCCTGTCGGCTGCCCTTGACAGATGACCGTCGTTCAGGCTGGAAAAGGGCTCTGTATTGCTCCCTGATGACAGTTCCGATGCCGTTCTTTCTATCAATCGTGCTGTACTCAGCGGCATTCAACAGAAAGCCGGACACAATGATGCGAGCGATGAGTTCCAGTGTGAAGACGATGAAGAGCCCAAGAATAGCCCAGTCGGTTGGGCGTTGGCCCCATCTCTCCGGGCGGTTGTTGCCATCTGTGAAAACGCTGGGCCCGGATTCTACGGCAAGTAGTACTGCCTGTGAGATGATAAGAAGTAGGATGAGAGGCTCGGTGTAAGGGTTGACCAGAAGATCGCACAGCCATAGCCTGAGACGGCTATCTGGAGAGAATATTCCTAATGTTCGACCCTTGAGAGGATTGGGAGGGGTCCCGCGAGAGGGGAGCGGTCGAGTGAAAGGCTCCATACCGGCATTCTTCTCAGCGTGAGACTGCAGCGTCGGTGGCCGATAAGACGTATCGACCAGCATCGAAACCGCAGGGCTCCGATCGCGGTCGTACCGAGAGCCTCGAGGGGAACGCGAATTCTGGCGAGAAGTACGCTGCTCATTTGCCACTTCGCTCTCACCGCTAATGTTGACGACTCTCTGAGACATGGCTCGCACAATGAATCCAGCCCGTTGCAGGGCTCCCGAAGTTGAAGGCGAGCGGGAGATGCGGTACTCGTTGGGGCTCAGAGACATCCCGTAGCTGCGGTGTTGGCTGCCGGGCTCTAGACTCTGCCCAAGACTCTTGGTGTCTCGACCCCTACGTGGGCTGTTGTCCACATCCGATATCGTTTGGAAGCTATCTCGGGGCTGGGAGCCATGACTGTCGGCGGCGAGAGAGCCTGAGATGGGCTGAGCTCCGGCCGTCAGGGGGACCCGATCAGAGTCGGCGAAGTCTTGGTTCGGCGCGTCTTCAGCATATGGTGCAGCGTATGGCAACGTGCCCTCAAAGGCATGGAGAGAGCCGGAGTCGAAACGCTGGTCGTGGGCAGCTTGGTGCGGCATCTCGGGCGGCAGAGCCAGCTGCAGAGCTGCCAGGTCTATGGGTGATTCGGGCCTGGTGCCGACGTCGGCTGTGCTGTAGGAAGACGACCAGTAAGTCGAGATGCCGGGCAGACTGGCCGCCATCTGCGCCGAAGTTGAGGAGTCATCGCGGGATGGCCGGGTCTGCTGCTGCTCTGGGGCACTAGCACCGGCTGGGGAGAGCAAGTCTTGCAAGGCAATAGACTGCCGGCGCCGGCCATGGCCACGATCGGGGTGTTCTGAAGACATGGACGCCGCGAGGAAGGCCGTTCGTTGCAAGCGACTTGCTGGCGATGAGGCGGCCCGGCCGCTCTATTGAGGCTGCTGAGAAGCGAACGAGCCGGTTCGAGCGAGCAGCATCATTGAAGCATCTGTCAGCTGATGGCGCGCCGGGGGCGTTTCGGAGGCCGCTGCCTGGTTTCAAGTGCTTCTGCTGCAATGCCGTCCTGGAGAACGGCAAGTTGGGAGATGTTGGACGGGACCTGGCGCGACAGTCGCCTAATGCTGGTTGGCACTGTGACGTCCGCTGACGTTGGCGCTGAAGCCGACGCAAGCGGCCACCTACACAGTGTGAGCATGTGAGGCAGCCGTAGCGCCAGCTTCGCGCCCGCTCCGCGCCCCTAATCGTCCAGGTACCTGTCCGGGTGGCTGAGCTGACGCGAGCCGAGCAGCCCCCAGCTGCAGCGCTAGCTGGAACGGTGGAACCGCAGACACCCGACGCCTTGCGATGCCCAGGAGCTACCCCGGTCCGCCACGGCCTGCCTTAGTAGGCCGGAACCTTTTTTCCTCCACCTACTTGCGTCCGGACCGCCGTCACGTCACCACGCGCGCGGACAAAACGTCCCTGTACGGCTGCTGCCATCCTCGTTATCACCACCATCAGGTCTATCTGGCCGTCGGACGCCGCCCTCACCCGCTGATCCCTCTGCCATGCCGTCGCGCAAGCGGTCCATCCAGTCCGTGGATGGCGACGATGGCGATACAGGCCCGGCTCTATTACATCGCATCCGCAACGCCTGGCAGTTCGCCAATGTCTGCCAATGGATCTACATGTTCGGCAAGGCTGCCAAGATCGACGACTCGATTGATGTCGACGTTTGTCTTCCCTCTCGCCCCTTGCCTCTGTGCTCCTGGCTCCCATGACAGCGGCGGCTAACGCTCTTGGCCAAGGACATCGAGGCCGAGTGCCTGAAGCCGAATTCGGCGCTCCTATCAGACCTGGCCTTCGCGATTTTCAAACTGGTCACGTCCAATCGTGGCCTAACGTAAGCCTGCCTTCTCCTCGAGTTCCCGGGTCGTCTTGCATGCTAACCGAGCTGTCAAGTCACGACATGTTAGATGACCAGCTTCGCAAGCAATACCTTTCCAGAGCTCCTGACAGCAATCCCTTCGGCGACGATGACGATCCCCACAAGTTTTCCGAACTCGACGTCTTCACAAAGGTTACAACCGACCATGCCGTTATGCGTCCCGATCCGAGACTGACACCCCGTGCGAGCAGATCAAGGTGCTTCAGCAGCTGACCCAATGGGCCATGATCCACCCCGAACGCATTCGCGACAAGGTGGAAGAGCAAAAAGACACCGAACAAGCCAGCTGGGTAACTACTGCCGACCCTGGAAGCCTTCTTGCGCTAACGTGTGCCTGTAGCGAATCGAGCCTTACGGCTGGGATCGGGATGATCGCACCTATTTTGTTCTCGATGATAACCGCATCTACCGGCTGACCGAACCTCCCCCAGCGCTACCACGACCAAAGCCGAAGAAAAGCAAAGCCTTCCGCGGGGGACGACGGTCCAGCAAGCGGCAACGCACCATGGCCTCGACAGGCGAACCCACGGCAGACCTAGCGGTTGAAGGGGATAGCGAGGCCGAGCCTGTGGATGATGGCCTAGGCGGAAGAGTTTGGGAATGCGTCGCAGTCACGTTGCAGGAAGTACGAGATTTTTTGGAAAGCCTGGGCAAGACGCGCGACGAGAATGAAAAGATTCTACGACGGCAGCTGCAGACGCACCTCGTCCCCATCCTGGAAAAGCAAGAGGAAACCCAAAAGCGAAAGCAGGCCCAAAGAGAACGGGAGTTGCTTAACCTGGCCAAGATGGCCAATGCGAAACGGTCGAGCCGCATCGCACACAAGGTTGAGAAGCAGAAACAGGAGGAGCAGGAAAAGGAGGAAGAGCAGCAGCGACGGGAGAGGGACGCGACGAGGAGGCGCGAAGAGCAAGAGCAACTCAAACTTGAAAAGGAGCGAGATTTAAGGCTCTTCTCCCGTCAGCGCCGTTTGCAGGAGCGAGAGGCGCGCCGTCTCCAGCACGAAGAGGAGCTAGCACAACTCTCCGAGGACAGTAAGGCTGCCTCGTCCATGTCGGGGCGCTTCTCTGAACGACGACTTCAAGCCGAGATAGAGAGAAACAGGCAAGCTCTCAAGGATCTTCAGGAAGAGGAGGAAGACTGGGTTTTCGACTGCGCATGCGGGCTCTACGGTCAGGTTGATGACGGCGCGCACAGTGTTTCTTGCGAGAAATGCAATGTGTGGCAACACAGCAAATGCTTGGGCGTGAGTGAGGAGGAGGCCGACCGTCCTGAATTCCACTTCGTTTGCGGCCACTGCAAGCGCCGGGATGAAATGGCCCAAAAAGCACCTCCCAAGAATGTCATCAAGTTGAAGCTCCACCGGACGGGCAGCTCAGGCATGATGCACCAGCCTGCCGACACTCCCCCCACGCCAACAAGCGCGAGGCTACCTGAGGCTGGTGATGAGATCCCTACGCTGCCAACTGGAGACATCCATTTGGCAGCTCAGGCAACTGAACAAAAGGACAAGCCCTCCATTTCGGTCTCCGTTGTTGAGCACACCGTCTCACCTATATCAACCACTCCGCCATCGTGCAGCAACGGCGCGGCTGGCGTGTACACCAACCAATCTGTCCGATCGAATCTACCTATTCAGCAGAATGGAAATGCAGAGGCAGGCAAGCCCATAGAGAGCCAGGGGGTCCAGCAGTCCCCTACCGGGGCCACCGTTCGAGGCGATGCTGTTGCAACGTCACTACCCGAGAAAGTCACCACACCCAGCAGTACCGTCACCACAGCACCAATGGGGATAGTGCTTCCTACGGGCCCTCCTTTGGACATTGCAAGTGCACATACTGACAATTTGCGGCAAGAAAGAGATAACGCTTTATCTGCCGATGCTGCTCCAGGTCCATCTCAAGTCGCCCAAGACAGTCAAAGACCTCCTGACCTGAGCAGAGCGCCTTTAAGCGTTTTGAACTTGACACATACAATGGAAACGGCCCACAACACGAACGACGCAGCAGACAAAGCGGGGGCAAGCTCAACACCAATTAAAGAACTGCCCTTTTCATCGCCTCAGAAGCAAAGTTCGATTACCCAAGTCGAGACTCCTGGCTCAAGTCGGGAATGATCACTAGCGAAAGCAGATATGACAAGTCGATGTCAACAGGTGCGCACCGTTACTCCGGGTAGCCCATTTGGTCTTTTGTGCTCAAGAACGATTCATTGTCGCCTTAAGGAGAGCTGGACATGTGGACAAAAGGCCACGCAAACAAGGCCGAAAGCACCTACATTTGGTGATGAGTCTTGTCTGTTTTGGATAGTACAAATCATCAGCCTCTTGGAAACTCGTATCGTCGAGTGCAAGGTTTGCGCACTGCTTCTTGTGATGTTACCGCCGCTATACCGCGCCGGGGGGCATACGTTGAGCCAGCTATGTCAAGTACGCGAGCTTTGCCCGACATGTTCACGCATCAGAGATCACACAGGGCCGAGATTATGAACGGCTAATGAATATCAGCTACGGCAACAGCAACAAACTGTCTCACACACATCGAATGCCGCTTCCAGTAGACGGT
>JALHBU010000363.1:3711-41614 GCA_024340005.1 Tolypocladium tropicale | reverse complement strand
CCCCCCCCCCCCCCCCCCGGGGGGATCCGACCCCGACAAATCGCATAGCCTACCTCGACCAGAGGGGGCACACAGGGGACTTGGGCGCAAAGAAAGAAGACTCGGCCCGACCAGACATGCGGTACTGTACGCCTAGGGACATGCGTTCGGGAGGAGGATTAATTCACCACTTGGACGTTCAAAGGGCTTCTAGATTCTTGGAAGGGCACCCGAAATGTCCAGATTCTTTGACGCCTCAAACGAAGCCCCTGGTCAGTGCTTTTGTTCTAACATTCCAACTGGCACATTGTTGGACAAGCCGCATGGAAGTCACCCACTCAGGACTCCCTTGTTTTCCTCCCACAAGGCGCGTCATGGCGGAGCCGCAGGATGGCACCGGTGGGGGAGCACCGGCCTCCGGCCGTGGCCGCGTGCCGCATCGCGATCTGTCTGTCCACCTCAGGGGGCCCTTTTGTAGCCGGATGCGGGCATGGTTTTGCGTCGAAGCTGTGTACACGATGGTGGTCGCGTTATAGAGGAGCATCGCGAATGATTAAGGAACAGAATTGAACATGTCTGCGCAATGGACACAAAGGCCCCGGCTTGAGGCAGCGCATGCGAAGGCATAAGACCCCGCTGGAGTCCTTTCTCACGAGCAGGACAACCGTCAGGCTCCGTGCAGCATCCCGTTCCCACCTTCGCGGACACACACCCGATCTGATCCCTTAGCCCCGACCAGTATCTTATGGACAAGCCGAGGTTGCCACTCGAAGGGCCGACATCTCGCCTAGTTAATCGATTCAATCCTCCTTGGGTAACTGGTGATATTTTCTCGCAGCTTTTCTGGGGCAATTAATTGTCTTCCGTGACAGAACTGGGGACCATCTTGAGGGCAATCATAAATGACATGGGACACCCGCCCTCCCCAGCTTCTTCCGTCGACGGATTGGTCCAGTTAGAGCGGTACATGAACACCACAGCGTCCATATCGCACCATCTGACCGTGGAGGCTCCCGATGAGGTCCTTCAAAGCTTTGCGCCAGCAGAGTATCCAAGATACCAGACGGCATATGCTGGCGACGGCTTCTCGTCGTACCATCCTTTCAGCGGCTATTCACGTGTGCAGCAGCAGGATGGGCATATAGTCACGGTAAGTCATTGCTCATATGCCGTCGAGGGGCCGGTACATACTGACCAACTACTGCCTTAGACCGAATATCCCGGATTAGACGGGCCCATAGGCGGTCTCGGGTTCACGGCGCATGAACAAAACAGCAACCACCATGGATTCGTATGTTTCTCAGGGAGCTAGGATGCTAGCTAAATGTCCACAAAAAAAAGGCGAAGTAGCTGACAAGATCGGTAGGATCAGCTCCCATACACACCCGAAACTTCGCCGAGCGTACGGCCGATTGCAGAAGACATCAGCACCACTCGACGCGGACGAAGCATCACTCAGCGGTCTGGGCTCACTCAGCCGCGACGAACCAAGCAGCCTCGGCCTGAGAAAAGGGCCGAGCAACCAGGCAACGATGCAGGCCTAGATTTTGTCGAAAAGCCGCTCAGCGAGATGTCCAAGGAAATGCCCCATGTCGTGATTTACGACGTAGGAGCTTACGCACACCGTCCCGTCAGCGCACGGCAACAGGAGGCCGTGGAACAAGGCAAGGTTAAGAGACCCCTGAACGATTTCGTCCTTTACCGCAAGGCATACATCGATGTTATCAAGGCTCGATTTATGCCGGGCGAGAAGTCTGTCAACCAGCAGCGCGTATCCCGCATCTGCGGCGACTCCTGGAAAATGGAGGCGCCCGATATAAAGAGCAAGTTCAAGGAGCTCTCCAATGTTGAGAGGGACAAGCACAGCCAGGCGTTTCCGAAATACAAATACGCCCCCAAGCAAGGAAAGAAGTCGAAGGGCGAAGACATGAGCCTGCCAGCACAGGAAGAGCCGAGGACGAAGGCGTCGACTCGCAGCGCGAGCAGACGGCCTGTAACGTCGTCGTCGTCGGGCCACGTCGGCAGCCGTGGCCACTCCAGTTATGGTGGCTTTTCTGAGGCCACGGAGGAGGATGCTATTGCAGAGCAGCAAGGCTCGTTCGGAGGCGACTCTTGTTGGTACTCGCCTGGGACGCAATCACTCATTCCACTCATGGTCGAGCACCCGCATGCACCGGCACAGGCACACTATTCTGGCCACCACAGCATGTATCCGCAGGGGTTCAGCTATGAAGTTGGTCAGATGATCAAGCAAGAGGCGCATGCAACCGACAACCACATCGCGCGCCCAGTTTCGCCCATGGAACCGAATCTGACAAGCTTCTCATTCCCATGTGTGGACCCTTGCATCGACCCGTCGCTTCTGCCAAGGCTTGGAGAGCCTACGTACAAATCTCTGCCCCACATCGGCATCTTACCGTCTCACCAAGGCTTGATGGACGGTGGCGATGTGACGACTGCAATGCCAGACTTGTACGTGGATGACACCCACAATGCCCACTTGAAGAGGTGCCAAAATGACTGGCATATCGAACACATTGATGAAGCTGGCTATTTCCACGACTGGATGGCACAGGAGGAGCATACACGCGGCTGAATCTTTGAAGGGGGAACTAGGGACTTACTGGCGAGACTGGTCGGAACCACGACCATTTTGACAATGAGGATGCCATTCGATGTCTTGGTAACGGAGTACATGAGGCGAATACTAGCGGCAGGCTGCGTCCCGGCTCAACGGTCAATAGAGTATTGTTTTACAGTCAATAGAGTATTCTTCAACGGTCAATAGAGTATTGTTTATTGGTGTTGCCCTTTAGCTCACATGTGGACAAATCATCGATGAGTTCTTACGGCGGAACGATAGTTGCTAAGAAGCAGACACCGGGCCTTGATTGTAAAATGGCCAATCATTTGCAGTTTGGATTGCAGATTAAATAGTAGACCGATTGCCCTTGTAAGCACAGCTGGAACCCTTGGTGGAAGGATTGCGTGTGGGGGCGCAACTGAGACTGTAGCAGCTGGTCGCTCCCTGCCGACGCTTCTAGCTTAGCTAATGATTGAAGCGGCTCTGCGCGATGCACCACCTTAGTTGGCTGCAACTCTCCATCTTCCACCCTCGACAGCGCTCTCCGCGGCCATCAACGCGACCACGACGAAATAATTGCCTTCGACATGACGTGGGTCTCGCGGTCCGTGACCTTGACAGGCCTCATACTCCTGGCCCACTCGTGAGTTGCCTATCCAAGCCTCGCAAGTGTGAACAGCTTGCTGACACCTTAGCCGCCAGTTGCTACTCGGCCCAAGAGCATGCTGCCCTCTCGTCGGCTTTTGCCAAGCATGCGCTCTCGCAGCAGAACCCCGGAAGCTCGCTTCCAATCGACATATGCATAGAAACGGTGATAGCGACACTCGTCATTTGCCTCGGCCTTGTCCTCGGTTCCCAGAAGCTTCAGCCGATTCAATGGCACGTATGGGCTGGTAAGATCGAGCGCGAGGGCGACGCAGGGTTCCTCGACGGCTCGGGCAAGGTGGACAAGGACTACCGCGGCAGCCCCTTCGCGGCCTTGGAGAGCCGACCTGGGTTCGTGGACATCCGCAAGCAACGACGCGAGTTTGCCGAATGGGCCAAGGGCAGCAACAAGGGCAGCAAATAATGGAGGAGGGCATGTACAAACACAAGACACATACGATGGAAAATACCACGATGCTACAACCACTGATCCCTTTCTCTATTCTCTCAATGCGCGACCTTGTGTTGATTCAAATGCTGGTGTGACGGCGGCACTCTCACCCTCGTCTCTGAGACCACGCTGCACGGCGACGTACCTTAGGGAAGGTAGGTACCCGAGTAACTACCTACCTCAGCGAAGCATCAACTGGTGTTAAGGCAAGAATGATGTGCGAAGCAGTTACTGGCAGAAGCGGCGGCGGCAGCACGGCGCCTTTTCCCCGCGTGCCTTATGACTTCCTTCCCATCCAGTTAGAGCCAGACCAGATTTGTGACATCTCGAGTTCAACAGGCACCCGCAGTGTGATGCTGCTGACTCCAGCATTCCCCTTCTCCAGAGCCGACCAACTTCCCATTCTCTCCTCCTCGCTGTGATCGCGGTCTGTGGCGAAAGGTCTTGCTCGCCGTCAGTCCAGGATGGCTCGCACGCGTTCGACCGCAAGATCAAGCGCAAGTTCAGCCTCGCATCGCGGGCGTCGTCCCCCAAGCTCCGGCTCTGGAAGGTCTATAAACAGCTTGCCATGTTGCGGTCATGAAACGGCCAGGACGCTAATGAGAGAAAGGCTTCCGCAACACGGCGATGCATCTAGAGCTTTTGCACAGCGAAGGGGTAACGACATATTGTCTACTCCTGTCAACGAAATCTCCCGAGGCCTCGCTGGCATTGGTGGGCAGGCTTCTCCGCATCCGAGTAACTGCACGCCGTGCGACGGCGACGACAGCGGCGAGGCATGGTCAGAGGTCATCATGGCCCTTGACATGAGAGACGGCGCTTCCATGGGTTGTGCTTTCTTTACTACAGCCACTGGCGTTCTCGCAGTCTCCGAAGATGTCCCCATGGCAGATGCAAACGTTGCCGAGCATTTCATCAGTCACATTCAACCAACTACGCTCCTAGCCTGTGCAAGAGCTCCAACCCATCTCATGGACTGTCTCGAGAAACTCTCAGGCTCGATTGATGAGCAAGGTTTGCGTTGCGGTATTATCTTTGTCCAAAAGGTATTGTGGCTAAGTTAGCGTAGATGACTTCCCTCGCAGATTTATTCTCCGTGCTCTCGCTTCTTCGGACTTTTCCCCGGATGCAAGCCTAGACAAACTTGTGAGCTTGCAATTTGGCTCGTCTCCTAGCCCATCAGCCATCTTCTCCGGGGGCGGCGACGGTTTCTCATCTAGTCAACTAATCGGTATGGGAGGTGTCTCTGGCTGCCAAGAGTCGACTAACATTAAGTTAATGCGTCTTGGGTCTCTTCTCAACCTCGACAGCATCGCATCAGTCTGGGAGTTCAAATCCAACCAATCAGCGAGGTTTCGCTGACGATTTGTAGGTGACTTGCGCCGGCGCAGTGCTGGCCGAGCTTCAGAGAAGACGATCTGCCAGCTATCTCCCCGACGGTCAGGGCCCAAGTTCGGTATTTCACGTCACTTCGGTGCGAACGTTTTCCCTGGTAAATCATGTCTTTGTCAACACGGAAACTCTTCGGTCCTTGCAGATTGTTCACTCTGAACTTCATCCCAACAGTCAAATCTGGGGCCCAGATCCTAAGGGCGACGGCGCAAAGGAAAGCCTCTCTATATATGGCCTTTTCCATCATTTGGCGTCGACATCCCAAGGTCGTTCGTGTCTGCGACAGCTGATGCTCCGTCCGACGATGGACCTGGATGTCATAGCAGAGAGGCAGCGTGTGATTACCCTGCTTCTTCGTCCGGACAACGCAGAGAAAATTACGCAGGCTACCTCCACCCTACGCAAGATTCAAAACATCAGAACAACAGTTTCTCAACTACACAAAGGCATTGATTGCCCATCGGCAGGGCGCTCTTTTCACAGGGGTGTCTGGGCCACTCTACGACGCTTCGCATCCCAGACTTTGAAGCTTCGGGAAGTAGTTGACACGCTTTCAGGCAGTGAAGCTGTTACAACAGTACGCAAGGCAGGTTTTGGATCGATACAGACCGATAGACTTCCTGGCGGATTGTGCTAAGACATTCCAGTTTGTTGCAAGCATCGAACAATCATCCCTGATGACTGTGGGTGACATTATCAACAAAACCATCGATTTCGAGCAGTCCGAAGCTCGAAGACGCTCTTCGGTGAAGTCCGGAATCGATACCCATCTAGATGAGTTGAAAAGGCGTTATGACGGCATGGGTAGCTTCTTAACAGAAGTGGTCAACCAGATCAACCAAAAGCTGCCAGAATGGGCTTGCCAGTATATCCGATCGTGCATATTTCTACCTCAGCTTGGCTTTCTCATGGTTGTGGAACTGGACCCGTCCACCGGCAACGGTAAATTTGAAGGCGAGGGTAGTGACGGCGAGCGGTGGCAGAAGCTATTCACGGCGGATGGGGCAGTGTGCTACAAGAACCGCTATATGAAGGAACTCGATGAGCAGTATGGCGACATGTACTGCGAAATTGGAGGCAAGTTTGCCCTGCTATGGCTACGAGAAAGCTGACACCTCTTAGACAGGGAAGTTGAAATTACACATCAGCTCGCCACGGCCGTCCTGGAGCATGAACTGGCCCTCACTTCTGCCTCGGATGCTTGCGGTGACTTTGATGCTATGCTGGCACTGGCACTTGGGGCCGAGAAGTATAATTGGACAGCGCCGGCGATGACAAAAGCAGGCATCATCCGTATCCAAAATGGCCGTCATCCTTTGCAGGAGCTCGTGGTTCCCTCCTTTGTGCCAAACGACACTGACCTTTGTGATGGAGACACGCCTCGTCAGGGAGAGCTCAATTCAGCACAAATCCTCGTCTTGACTGGTCCTAACCATTCGGGAAAGAGCATATATCTCAAGCAGGTGGCAATAATTGTATACCTGTCCCACATTGGCAGCTTTGTGCCAGCTGAGAGTGCCGTCGTGGGTATCACAGACAAAATCCTCACGCGTATCTCGACGCGGGAGAGTGTGTGCCGGACAGAGAGTGCGTTTGCCATCGATCTAAAGCAGGTCGCGCAGGCGGTGCAGTGCTCGACTCGTCAGAGTCTCGTGCTCATCGATGAGTTCGGCAAGGGCACCAACGCAAACGACGGAGCGGGCCTGTTCGCCGCCGTATTGGATCATTTCCTGTCCCTAGGCGCGCAAGCTCCAAGACTCTTAGTCGCGACGCACTTTCACGAAGTCTTCGAAGGGGGTTATCTAGACAGGCACGCAGGACTTCTCCTTGCCCATATGGATGTAAGGACGGATTGGAGAGCCGTTCGAGTTGAGGAACAGATGACCTACCTTTTCAAGCTCATAGATGGGCACAGCTCTTCGAGCTTCGGTGGTCGGTGCGCAGCCCTGAATGGAGTGCCCGAGTCTATTGTCGATCGTGCTGAGGCAATTGCCTTGCTGCTAAGCCGCAATGAGGATCTCGGTGCTTCATGCGCAAGCCTGTCGCTGGAAGAGGAACGAAGTCTGGAATTTGCTGAAGCCGTGGCCAGGCGATTTTTGGAGGCAGATTTCGATGGGGAGGTGTCAATGAATGGGCATCATGCCTCGACTCTAAAGAACCTGCTGTGCGAGATACTCTCCAAGAGTACGCGGAGCTTGGACAGGGAGTAGAAGCCGAGGTTTTGTCAAGCATGTACTGTGAACGATAATAGGAGCAATTCAAGACGTAAACCACGTACTGCTTCCAATTGTGAGCATTTGAACCTATTTGTTGACCCCTGTGGCGCACGTTCTTGCTTGAGGCTTGCACCTAGCCTCTCGCGGTTGAGGAACAAGCTCTTGTTCAAAAACAAGCAGGATGCAATGGGCAAACAACCGCCCCTGCTGAGTACTTGGCTAAAACATATCGACATGTCTTCAATTTTGCGCTGCGATTCATAAACAAACATGGTCCTTTCTAATATATACTTGCAATGCTACCCGTTTCAGATGCCAGAAGCTTCGTCTGGCACATGTCTTCATCTGATCCATTAAGTCATATATCATCATATATGCAGGCTCACATTGATAGTGCGCATGCATCTTCTCAATGGCCACGCGGCCTTTGTGGAAGAGTAATGGTTCGGCAGTCCTTTGGTCCAGCATCCGCACCTTGCTGTGCTATAGCGTCCTTCGTGTTGACCTTGAGAGTTCCCTGCTTGGGTTCATATTTGAAGCCCTTAGCCGATTGCGAGGCGGTTCACTCGGCCCAGCCGCCAGGAAGTATGCAGTCGGACTCAAGGCTGCGTTGCGACGAAAGGTGCCAAGGTGAAGCCAAGTATTGCAACAAACGCCAGCATTGAGGAGGCAGGCGGACGGATGGCGTTCGCACCAGACCCGTTACCGAAGGATCCGCACTTGGTCGCGTCCAGATTGGAACACGCTTGGGAGCTCAGGCTGGAGCAGACAGAGGTGGCCGGGAGTCCGGGGTTCCTCGCCGTGCCGGCAACAGTGGTGCCTCCGCCGCCTGGCACGTCAATGGTTACCCCATAGCCGCCAGTGGCCCCGAGACCCGACAAGCAAGCGTTGTAGTTGTTCGAGCATGCCTTGACGGCCGAGGCGCACGAGGCGCTGTTGCCAAACGTCGTGGCCGCGTACGGGAAGGAAAAGTACGGGTTGGACACATACGACACAGCCAAGGTTGCACCTCCAGTCGGGGCCGTCGCCGGCGCGGTTCCAGTGCAGACTGCTCTGCAGCCAACAAGTCAGCAATCTCCTCTCGTATTCAGCCGCGCCGGGTGAGGAGGCACTCACCCCGAGGGACAGCACGCCGGGTCATTATTCGCATCGAACGCGCACGTCTGGCCGTTCTGGCAGCAGATGCCGTTGAAGGCGGCGCCCAGGGACGTCGAGCACGGGAAGGTATTGGCAGGGCATTGGGCTCTAGCGGACAGAAAGCCTGTCGCGGCCGGTGCGTATGTCGCCGGCGCGGGGGAGGCGGCGAACTGCGACGACGCCGCAGGCACTCCCGCGAGCGCGAGCAGCAGCGCGGCTGCGCTAAGCGGGTTGCCCATCGCAGAGGGTACGGGAAACTGGAATGTAGCTGAGACCTGTCCGCAACGCGGAGTGGTGAGAATGTTTTCGCGGCTGGCGGTGAGTCGAGATTGTCCTCAAAAGGGTCTAACCAAGGTGATGTGGGCTAAAGTTGCCAACTCGACGCCTCCATCATCCGCCGGCCATTCACCGTGCATTAGCTGAATGCCTAGTCCGTACGGGTAGGAATATTTCCAGGTGCAATCCGGGGGATGGCCAAACTTGCTCGGGGCTTTGCAGGGCTGTTCCTCAGCGATGCAGCGTGTGGATGATGTCATTCAGCCGCTGCGGTTGGCCGAGCAACCCCTGGTCAAAGCAACACCCCTCCTCTCTAATTACCCCTCCATCTCCACCTTGGCCGCTGTCCTCCTGCTGCCCGGCGCCAGGCCGCTCCCGGTGGCCCATATCTTGGTACGGGACTTCAAAATGTATTTGCTCTGATTCGAGTACGGCATCCTCGTCTATATACATGGCGTAGGGAAAAACTACAGTGGCTCTCAACCGCAGGTATCGACAGCTTGGGTACCCCCTAGTGCCCTCGCACGTGGGCGAGTATAAGTCGAAGTCGGGCCAGCGCCTTCGTCTCGCTACTCTCCTGGTCGAGGCTGGCTGGCTCCTGGCCGGCCATTTGGCCAATCTCGCGTCTGGCCTCAGCTGCTAGAGGGCCAAGATCCCCCCAAACCTCATCTGTGTACGCCGAAAGAACATCGCCCCACTGCTGCAGCCAGATGCTCTGCGACCTTGAAACATCCGCAGTGCCCGTGAGCAGCTGCATGTCCCCCGAGGACATCAACTCCGGGGCATTGATGAATTCAGGGTTGAAGTTAAGGAGTTGGTCCCAGGCGATGGCTTGGCTGGTCGTGCTGCCACTACCGAAGAGTGCCTCCCGGAGCCGCGCTGCCTCTGAAGGCGAGAGGTCGCCATGGTCGTCTTCAGGTAGCATATAATTCGCTGGATCGTCGGGGAGTGAAAGGAGCTGTACCACAGCAGCGCCATCGGAGGCTTCTTGCTCGGCAACTGACGTATGGAGTCCTTGTGAGGGTCGGTGCAGTAGCTGTGCTCCTGCGGAAAAGGCATCATAATTGGGTGGCCTGTCCATGAAGGAGTCAAAGGCCTCGGATGAGTTGTCGGTGTGCGTCGCCATTCTCATCGATTCTCCCATCTTGATTGCCGTCCCCTGCGACTGTGCGGATGATGATGCCTCGCCAAGCATTGTCGATGACCGGCTGGAGCTGGCCATCGCCTTTTGGCCTGGCAGAACATTTGGCACGGCGTCCATGTTACTTGAAGTCAGGGCGTTGAGTGCCAGCTTGCCTGAGGCCTGTAGGCGGTCGACGATAGAAGTGTCGTTGTCTCGCGCCTTTCCTTTGATTTTATCATCGCCACCATTGTTGCTACCGCCGTTGTGTGGCGTGGACCGATCCTGTCCGCCCTCGCGACCCTGCGCGCGACTCTCGTCTCCCTCCATAGCTCAAGCCTCGCCGGCCTCTTGCGGCCTTGATGTAGTCGCAGGACAGTTGCTGTTTCACCTCAAGCGCGTCGCTTGGGCGGCAAGCAGCTGCGCAGATCGTGGGGGGTACGCCGGTTAGTGCTTCTGGTATGCTGGTGATGTACTCGTCAATGCCAGGAGTAGGTTTCCGTTGCATCGTCGTCGAAGTAGGCTACATCCTCGGCGAGCGCGCGCAACCCACCTTTTTTGCCCACCCAGCAGCATGTGACTGTTTGCCTGGCTTCCCGACATCACAGTTGCGCGAGTCCGTGGTGCAACTGACCTGCGAAGCCATCCAGTACAGAAATAGGCAGCCAAGGGCTGAGCCTAGCAAGATATCTACTCCGTAGCGATGCTGCAATTGCGCATGTATACAGCCGCCATGAGACGGGGAGGCTCGAGGTGTGGATGAATTGGCAACCTCGAGGTCACATACCCCTACGACTGGAAGCACCTACCCTGCAGCGCCGACGCGGTGAGCTCTGACCTAAGGTACCTAGCCTCTGCCTTACCTTACCTTTTAGGTACCTACCTAGGCAAGTAGGCAAGAAGGCAGGCAGATAAGCGCCTCAAGGCTGCGAACCCCGCCACCGCCCAACGCGGGCAGCTTTCCACTATTACTCCGTACTGCGAGCATCGCCGCGTCTTAGTCGTGCAGCCTCCTGACCTGGCGCCCGCTCACCACGACGCTCGCTGGGTGCCACACCGAGACCCCGTAGATGCAACGGCGAGTGCCAAGCCTGGCTACCTGTATTGCGAGCGCCTGACGTGGAGCCATTCGAACGCGCAGTGTCTACCGCACTCCGGGCCACCCATACCGAGGCGGAGAAGAAGAAAAGAAAGGCACCCGACCTCATCTGATGCAGATGGTAGGAACGTAGAAAATACGCAACTAGTACCTTGGCCGAGCGCAGTGCCGTCGCGCTGCGGCAGGTACCCACCCGGTACTTATCTGGCGACGCGACCTCGTGCAGGCGCCCCGAGCTCCTGGCGGCCTGAGGAGCTGAGGCGCTGTGGGAGCTGCCCTCTGGCCCACCACCATGGCGCCAGACGACATCATCCACCCTTCGTTCTCCCCCCGTCCTCTCCCACAGCCGCATCCACACCTGCATCCCGCCTCTGCATCCGCCATCTCGCTCGACAGCCAAGGCAAGGCAGTACTCGACCCGACTCGCCTCGACTGGTTAGAGTAGACCCGACCGTCGACGACCCGCCTGATTGCTGAGCTGCCTCTCGCTCGCTCGCACGCCCGCCCACACGGCAAGACGCCTCCATCCAGCCCGCCATTATCTTGATCCGACCAAGCCTCGCGACCTTGTCGACGACGTCCTTCTCCCCCACGTCATCCTCTTGCGCGCTCCGCCCGTCCGCTGCCTGCCGCTTTACGCCCCCAACTTCTCCCCTCGCTATCGCTGCCCACCAAGATGGTCGACAGCGAGGCGAACTCGCCTACTTGGAAGTTTACCCAGTATGTTGCGCGCGCTCGCCGCCTTTACGCCCTCCGCGTCCGTGCCTGCCGCTGACGTGACACCCGCAGGTGCTTCGGTGACAAAGGCGATGTCGAGGACATTACTGAAGGTTCGTCGCAATCCCTCTCTTCTTTGCAGCAGCTGCTACCCCCCAGAGACGGGACTGGCTCGCTGACCGCCGCCGCAGCCGACATCATCTCCACTGTCGAGTTTGATCACACAGGGAACTATCTAGCCACGGGAGACAAGGGAGGCCGAGTCGTTCTGTTCGAGCGAAACGAAACGGTTCGTACTGTTTGCGACTATCCTGGCCCTCACCGCTGACGTGTGCTGGTGCAGAAAAAGTCTTGCGAGTACAAGTTTCACACCGAGTTCCAGTCTCATGAGCCCGAGTTTGACTACCTCAAGTCTTTGGAGATTGAGGAGAAGATCAACAAGATCAAGTGGTGCCGCCGGCAAAATGCCTCCCACTACCTGTTGTCCACCAATGACAAGACCATCAAGCTTTGGAAGGTGTTTGAGAAGTCGCTCAAGGTGGTGGCTGAGAACAACCTCTCCCACGATGCCACGCCAGCCAACGTCGCCGGAGGCGGAGGAGCCCCCAGACCCCTTGCCACGTCCCAAAACTTCCGCAACGCTGCCGACCTCAAGCTGCCGCGCCTGACACACCACGACACCGTCGTCGCCGCCGTGCCCCGCCGAACCTACGCCAACGCCCACGCCTATCACATCAACAGCATATCCGTCAACAGCGATGGCGAGACCTTCATTAGCAGCGACGACCTGCGCATCAACCTCTGGAACCTCAACATACAAGACCAGAGCTTCAATATTGTCGACATCAAGCCCGCCAATATGGAGGAGCTGACCGAGGTCATCACTGCGGCCGAGTTTCACCCTCTTAGCTGCAACTGGTTCATGTACGCCAGCTCCAAGGGCACCATCAAGCTCGCCGACATGCGTGAGAGCGCTTTGTGCGACCAGCATGCGAAACGTAAGCTGCCTACCTGCCTTACTGTGCCGTTGCAACGTCCCGTTGCCCACCGCCGTGCGACTGATTGTACCCCTGCATCGAAACACTCCCCACCTCTTACTTGTCATTGAGACAGCCGAACCTTTTTGCAGAGCTGACCACGCGCACAGTGTTTGAGCAGGAGGAAGATCCGTCTTCGCGTTCCTTCTTCTCAGAAATTATTTCGTCCATATCCGACGTTCGCTTCTCTTACGATGGACGGTATATCTTGTCCCGCGACTACCTCACCGTCAAGATCTGGGATATAAACATGGAACGCCAGCCCGTCAAGACTATACCTATCCACGAGCATCTGCGGCCGCGGCTGTGTGACACGTACGAGAACGACAGCATTTTTGACAAGTTCGAGGTCGTTTTCTCTGGCGACGCCAAGAACGTCATGACGGGAAGCTACAACAACAACTTCATGATCTATCCGTCAGACCCGGACAAGGAAGTCGAGGTGGTTCTCCAGGCAGACAAATCGGCTTTCAAGGCCAAGAAGGTCGGAGTGCCGACGCCGATAAACACGTCAACCAGCCCGACGACAAATGGGGGAAAGAAGAATGGTTCCCGTGCCGGCAGCCCGGCCGGGGGAGCTCAGAGGATGCGCAAAGAGACAGATGCGGACCAGA
Organism: Tolypocladium tropicale; assembly: GCA_024340005.1. NCBI lineage: Eukaryota > Fungi > Ascomycota > Sordariomycetes > Hypocreales > Ophiocordycipitaceae > Tolypocladium > Tolypocladium tropicale. The sequence continues at coordinate 28,347 of JALHBU010000363.1, read as the reverse complement.
TTGACTTCAACAAGAAGATCCTACACATGAGCTGGCACCCGTTCGAAGACAGCATCGCCATCGCCGCAACCAACAACGTAAGTCTAGCACGCAACCGACCAAGAGGATTTGGCACCGCAGTACTAACAAAGCAACGTAGCTCTTCGTCTTTTCGGCCTTGTAATCAGCCACGGGGACCGGTGTCGGCGACGAGGCAAATGGCACCCCTGGTTGGCCAGGGGCACATGCGTGCTGCTGTGTCGTCACGGCAGACGAGAGACTGATGGGTCTGGGAGCATGAGCTGCTCATCCAACTCATGAATGAGACTTGCGGCATTCCCTTGTTATCCATGGCATGCCTTCTTGGTGAGTCGTCGGCGCGTGAAGCGTCTTTGTGCTGGGCTGGGGCTCGGCAAGAGCTCGTCGACTGGTTCTTGCGAAGACCGTCGCTCTCCTGCTAGTTGCAGATGCGAGGGGAGGGCATTTGTCGATGGTCGGTGAGACAAAGCATAGACGATGGGTGGTGGGTGATTTGCCTGCAGTTGCATCCTGCTTGGGGGATGGAGAAGAGCAGGCGTGTAGAAGGGTCATGTATGGGGTGTCGTCCGTTGCTCTAGGCGGCGTTAGAGAACCTGAGGAGATGCGAGCCGGACACCACAGACTCTGGGAAACGCTGCGTGCGCGGGCTCGTCGCCAAGTCGAAGATACAACAATGAAGACGCTACTGCACGAAGATGCAAGTGAGCAGCCACCGTACCGTGCTCGGTGGTCCTGTCCGTCTAGGACTTGTAGAGCCTTTGCATCACGGTGCAGTTTGCTAATAAGATAATCGGTAATTAATACTCTGGGTTGTGTTCGCGAGCTTCGGTAACCGATGAGCTTTGAGTCCGCCAGATGAGGGAAACGGTGCTCCATACCTAGGTACCTACTTGCCTACCTACGGAGAACTTCCAATTGTGGGTAAGGTAATGCTCCGTAGCTTTATTAGCTGACGCACCCCTACCTGGCACGAAGCCCCAAGGTACGTACCTGCCAATCCGGGTGAGGGGGCAGAGAAGGGAAGAGGCCAGCTCTCGGATAGGCAGGCTACTTCACACACCTTCGGAGCAAGCTTGGGGCCAATGAGGTCAGGTTCAGGCACCTTATTAATCGGAGCAGCCTCTTCAACCGCGCAGGCAACGAGGCCGAGACGACAGCCAACCACCGCCATGGGTACGACGACGAAGGCGGCCCAGAGGGAAAACCCAGCTGCAGCCGTGGCGAGCCGCAAAGCGAGCCAGGATGGCCAAGTCGGCGCATCACCCTCCGTCCTCGCCAGGGGCTTCGCTGCCGAGGCTGGCCCCTCGCTGCTGGCGGCCTTGGCCATGCTAGGCCTCATCTTCGGCGGATGCTGCTCCAACGTACGCTGAGTCCCATGCTGTTCCTCGCCGCCGCGTATGCAAGAGACAATACTGAAATTGCTAATCCCTTGGCAGGTCTATGCTTTGGAGGCTATCATCAAGTAAGCAGCAACCACACTCCCTTTTCTCAGCAATAGCCATCGCCGCTCTGTCTTCAGATGGGCTCGAGCCTGCGTGGTGGCTTTGCATGTTATTATATTTTTTTTTCCGTTTCCGTTTTCTTTCCTTCATCTTTTTATCTTCTGTCCTTCAGCAGCTGACCGTCAATCGTTGTTCGCCATAGTTTTGAGCCTGGTAGTGGTACGCAGCCTATCCTGTGACCTTGTTGAAAAGGCGAGCAGGCTTCCCATAGCTAACTGGGATAGGGACTCTCTTGACATTTGTCCAGTTCGTCTTTGTGGCCGTGACTGGCTATATTGCACAGTTTGACAGGACAAGACCTCCTTTTTTCGTCGCGCCAGCAAAGGTTCCGATGAGCCGCTGGCTCGTCAACATTGTGCTCTTCTTTAGCATCAATGTGCTCAACAACCATGCCTTTAGCTACGACATTTCGGTCCCCGTCCACATTATTTTGCGCTCCGGCGGTAGCATCACCACCATGTTGGCAGGTTATATGTACGGCAAGCGGTACACGCGTATCCAAGCAATGGCTGTTGTTCTCCTCAGCTGCGGCGTTGTTTTGGCTGCTTGGTCGGACGCCAAGGAAAAGGTGAGGCCCCGTCTCAAACCCATTCCCGTGCTCGCCTTTCACGGTGGTCTCGTCTACTTTATCTGACACCCTATCTGCACGTAGGCTGGCCCGGCAGTCGACGCCGCGCGGCCGACCTTCAACACAGGCCTCGTGATCCTTTTTGTGGCACAGGTGCTGTCGGCCATCATGGGGCTCTACACAGAAGCGACGTACAAAGAGTATGGACCGCAGTGGAAGGAGAACTTGTTCTACTCGCACTTGCTTTCGCTGCCCCTCTTCCTGCCTTTTGCGCCGTCTATGGCTCGCACTTTGAGAGGCATGCTCAAGAGCGAACATCTACTCGTGCCAATGCCGCTCGCGGCGTTTTCGGGGGTCGAACGCGTGCCCAGCCAGCTGGTGTATCTTGCTACCAACGTGCTGACCCAGTACGCCTGCATACGCGGCGTCAACTTGCTTGCGGCCATGTCATCGGCACTCACAGTAACCATTGTGCTCAGCATTCGAAAACTCGTCAGTCTGCTACTGAGCGTCTGGCTCTTCGGGAACTCGTTGGCAGGAGGCACGTTGGTGGGAGCCGTGGTGGTTTTCGCCTCGGGCGCGCTCTACTCGTTTGGGTCAAGGCAGAAGCCGATAGCGAAGAAGCCCGAGATTCCGCCGCTGGCTACCAAGAAGGGGATTTGAAGAAATGTATGGAGCATGTCCACTACGAAATGTCACTGGCAGTCGGCCCACAGTCGTCGGGCCGCTGCTGTCCGTTGCCGAACCCCTTAAGGGCACAGATAGGCTACATGCCTGAGGACAGATGCGGCGTCTTGTTCCGCCACTAGGCCCGCCGCTGTCAGAGGCTCGCCACAGACTGCAGGAGAGTAGTTAGTTGATGATTGCCCATCTGCGATGGAGCTGGTGGCTGTTCCCCCACATTTCATGACTAGCTGCGGGCGCTTCAATTGTTGCATACACACGGTATAGGCACCCTCCGGCATTTGCCCTGTCGGACCCCGCCTGCGCCCTGCAGATTCTGTGCTTCGCCGGTGACTCGGAGAGGTGGAGCTTGCTGGCAGCTCCGATATAAACCCTGGAGTCTGGCCCGCTGCGTGACGCAGCGTTGGTATCCCCAACAATCGCCCTCTGCATCTCATTCTGCGAATCCTGCAGACCAGCTCACACAGGAGTACCTTGATCGCTCTTATTTCCCATTGTTGCTTGTCTTATTCCCTCGGCGGACCCAGGTGCAAACGTGAATCCTCGCCCAAGAGGTGGCCGCCTCATTTGATAGCTCAAGATAGCCTCGACGCTCACCGCCAACATGACGGGTAAGCACCAAAGCCATGGCAGCATCTTTTCTCGAGCTCGAGAGTGTCTATTCAGCCGCTGTGACGCGGGCCACGGCGCTTCAAGCTGCGCTATGTGGCGTTGTAGCTGTTTTTCATGACTGACGTTCACTGTGTGCCAGACAACGATGCCATCCGCTACCAAGGCCAGAACCTCTCGTTGCAGACGCACGGGTCGGACGAGGATGGTGGATCAGCGCAGGCATCCCTTGAGATGGACTCGGGCCGTGGCGAGGAGCACGCCGCATCTCCTTCCGATGGGCAGAACGGCTTCCATGACGGCATGTTGGACAGAGACGTGCCTCATCGCACCACCTTCTACGACCCAGTCGCCGAGCGCCAGATGACCCAGACCGACGCAAAGCTCTTTTTCCAGCGCAGCAAGATCGACAGTCGTGGAGGCGTCGGCGCCAATTGGACCCAGTCAACGCCCAACGGGAGCCCTCTCATCGTCTCGGGATCTCGCTCTGCCACCGAATACGGAGCAGACTCTCTGACTCTCGACCATGATGGCGGTAAGCACACTCGCCTTTGCCTTCTTTCGTTGCACCTGTACCGCTCGAGGGCCTCCGAGTCGCTGACCATCATCAGATAAGCTTGAAGGCGCGGGATTGTCCTTGAGAGCCCGTGAGCAGCAGCACCTCTCAACGGCGGCTGGACAGCCTTCCGGCCCTGGCACGCGCCTCAGTCCTTCGGGGCCCTATGATGCAAAGGTTGCAGCCGAGTTGGCCGCAAGCCTTTCCAACAGCAGCCTTTTCGACACGGAACCTCACATCACTTCGGAGCTGAGCGCCATTTCCAAAAACATTCAAAATATCTTGGATGTGAGACGCAAGTATATGGCCCTCTCGTCGCAAGGCCCTGATGACAACCCACGCGATAGTCCGGAGTGGGACATCTACCCGCCGCCTCCTGAGCCGGCTTGGACGCAGAGCCGCACCACCCAGGCCGAGTTTTTGGACCCTCACCAGCCCGCAGCTTCTCGTGAGGGGGGCCAACCTTCGGACAGGAGGCCGATTCGGAGGCGCAAGCCAGGCCAGGACGTTGGAGAAGACTTTGATATGGACGACCTGGTGCTGCCGCCAGCCGATACAGCCATGAATTTCGAGCTCGACGACAGCGGTGTGTATCAGGTGTTCGAAAACGGGGACAAGCAAACACCAGCCATCCAAGTGCCTACTATCCGCGAGTTTTACATGGATCTGGACAAGATTCTTACTGTGTCGTCCGATGGGCCTAGCAAGAGCTTTGCCTTCCGGCGTCTTCAGTACCTCGAGGGCAAGTTTAACCTGTACGTGCTGCTCAACGAATACCAAGAGACTGCCGACAGCAAGAAAGTGCCACACCGAGACTTCTACAACGTCCGCAAAGTGGATACCCATGTTCACCACTCGGCATGCATGAATCAGAAGCATCTGCTGCGCTTCATCAAGAGCAAGATGAAGAAGCACCCTAATGAGGTCGTCTTGTTCCGAGACGGCAAGCACCTGACCTTGGCCGAAGTATTTGCCAGTATCAACCTGACCGCGTACGACCTGAGCATCGACACCCTGGACATGCATGTACGTTCCCCTGTAGGATCCGTTATTCCTTATGCTGGCTCGATAGTCGGGTAGTGAAAGCGGGTGACTGGACTTAACATCATGCTTACTGTGGCAGGCGCACACCGACTCTTTCCACCGTTTCGATAAATTTAACCTGAAATACAACCCCATTGGCGAATCTCGCTTGAGAGAGATCTTCCTGAAGACGGACAACTTCATCCATGGACGCTACCTGGCCGAGATAACCAAGGAGGTCATTGCCGACTTGGAGTCGAGCAAGTACCAGATGGTCGAGTGGCGCATCTCCATCTATGGCAAGTCCATCGACGAATGGGATAAGCTGGCTGCTTGGGTCGTGGATAACAAGCTCTTCTCGCACAACGTGCGCTGGCTCATCCAGATACCTCGTCTGTTCGACGTTTACAAGGCGAGCGGTCTCATGGACACTTTTGAGCAGACTGTTCAGAACGTCTTCCAGCCCCTGTTCGAGGTGACAAAGGACCCCTCGAGCCACCCAAAGCTGCACGTTTTCCTGCAACGAGTCATTGGATTCGACAGCGTCGACGACGAAAGCAAGGTCGAGAGGCGACTGTTCAAGAAATTCCCAGTCCCCCGGGTTTGGGACTCGAAGCAAAACCCGCCTTACAGCTATTGGATCTATTACTTGTTCTCCAACATGTCGTCTCTCAACTTCTGGCGGAGGAAGCGCGGTTTCAACACGTTTGTGCTGCGGCCGCACTGTGGTGAGGCTGGCGACAGCGAGCATCTGGCTGCTGCCTTGCTCGGCTGCCACAGCATCAGCCATGGACTCTTGCTCCGAAAGGTCCCCTTGCTGCAGTACATATTCTACCTGGAGCAGATCGGAATCGCCATGTCGCCGCTCAGCAACAATGCCCTGTTTCTAGCATACGAGCGAAACCCTTTCTACCAATACTTCAGGAGAGGGTTGAACGTTTCGCTGTCGACCGATGACCCGCTGCAGTTTGCCTTCACGAAGGAACCTCTGATTGAGGAATACGCAGTGGCTGCGCAGATTTACAAGCTCGGACCGGTGGACATGTGCGAGCTGGCCAAGAACTCGGTTATGCAGAGCGGCTATGAGGCCTCCATCAAGAGACAGTGGCTCGGCCCCGATTTTGACAAGCCAGGCAAGGAGGGTAACAAAATGGTCAAAACGAACGTTCCGGACAGGAGGGAGGAGTTCCGATACCACACCCTCCTTCAGGAGCGAGATGTGTAAGTCTTCCCTTGTATCCATTAGGATTCGATGCGGGCCTGAAGCTGACATGTTCGACCCGCGTAGCTTAAGAAGATACGTCACATACGAGGCGAAGAACGAGTTGACCGGGGACAGGGTCCCCGTCGCGGACTCGGCCGATTCTGGGTCGACCCAGACTGACGCGGCGTCGACGACAAAGCCAGCGAACGGCGAAGGTGCTGCAGAGGCACCGTCGACGGCGGCCAGGGTGCAGGCTAAGCCTAGCCGAGAGGCAGCGCTGCCGTCGGACGCCATGGCTGATTTGCATCTGTCCGGAAGCGATCCGAGAATGTTCCCAGGCATTTTCACTCGGGACCAGCGCAATGGCAGTTTGCGAAACCTGGAGCAGGCAGGAGAATGGCCAGTTGACTCGAGCGAGACGCCCGGGGAGGAGGAAGACATGTAAGTGAGGACAGGGACGTGTTCAACCAGGATCCGGACGCTGGACGTGCGATACTGCAGCCAAATGGAAACGTGACTGCCTGAGAGCGTACCCTCGTTGGCTGGGTATGTCGTTTCGAATAGAGCAGCCCAATCGCGCTGCTGGGGGAAGTTGGCGGAAGCGCAAATAGGCAGCCAAGGTGGCAATGGGCGATGTGATCTACGTGCAGGACAGGAGATGACATTGGCTTGCGGTCGCCAGTGGCTCAACCCACATGGGCCACAATGTACGAAGAATATGGGCAAGGGAGGAGATGAGGAATTCACCCCGTCATGAAGTGCAGCCGTCGGGCCTAACGAGCGATGTCGAAATGTTTAAAGGCAAGGGGGCTTGGCGATGCAATGCGCAGGTTGTCCCAGTTAGGTGTATCAATTAGGTGTCTTGGGTGTATCTGGGGTAGACGGACGAAGCTAAGGGCCGGCCCACGCTATCAAGAGCACGAGAGTGCGCGGATCGCAGCTTGGTGGTGATGGGCAATGAATGAATATTGATTAATGAAGCGACATACAGGAATAGTGTGAGTGGCCCGCGGCCTCGACCAAGTGCGAGTACGGAGTTCCGAGTACGTACGAGTAGGTAAAGTAGATCTGGAATAGGTGCGGAGTAATAAAAAGACGGGAGCTTCCATCCAGTGTCAACGTGGGGTGAAGCGCCGTCAAGGTCCACTATTATTGCTGCATTACCTAACACTACCTGACGCTCAAGGCGTGGTATACTGACGCTCCCTATTCAGGCCTCCTGCATCGTCACCGTGCAAGCTCCCACCTCTTCAGTCCGTCCACACTCCCGCAGCCCTGCTCTGCGCTTCCCTGCCCAGCCCCCCGTCGGCGAGGCGCACGGCATCGCACCGCGAAGACACCGACCTGCAGAGCGAGCGCACGGCCGCTTTGCGCTCTGCGCGGGAGCATCTTCCCCGGCTCGGAGACACGCTCAAAGCCCTCGACCGCACATCGCCAACATGGGGTTCCTTGGCGTGTATCGCGCCGTCTACGACTATGCGCCCCAGGCCGAGGGCGAGCTAGCCATTGGCGAGGGCGACCTGCTCTACATACTGAGCAAGAACGACGACGATGGCTGGTGGAAAGCCAAGAAGAAGGCTGGCGCTGACGACGACGACGAGCCCGAGGGTCTTGTGCCCAACAACTATGTCGAACCCGTGAGCCTCCCTCCCCCCATAGTCGCCTGACGGCCTTGTGCAAGCTCATCGCTCTAATATCCGCGCCTCGTTGCCTCGCATTCAGGCAGCCATGCTGAGCCATGCCCGCGCAATTTACGAGTACACCCGCCAAACCGACGAGGAGCTATCCTTCCCCGAGGATGCCATCCTCGAGGTCTACGATACCTCCGATCCTGACTGGATTCTCGCAAGCTTCGACGGCGAATATGGCTTCGTGCCGTCCAACTACATCGACACTCACTCGGCTGCCCCTGCCGCTGCCCCAGATGCCGACTCGCCTTCGCTCCCCCATCGCCCGGCACTACCGGCCAGGCCGCGTTCCCATCACGCAGAGCCTGAAAGCTCACCAGATGCTGGTCTTGAGTCGCCCTCGGCAGATCCAGCCGCTGCGCTGGCCGGTGTGATGCACGGCCAAAGTCGGGCGGCTTCTCAGCATGTCATCGCCCCCCCTTCGCCTCCATCTCTGCCTACTCGACAGTCCGCGCACTACGAGGAGAGGCACGCATCGGACGGAGGAGAGGACGACGAAGCGCTCAGATCTCCAGCACTGCCGACTCGACCCCGGCCGCAGCCTCCCGCAGACGACCGGCCGCGCGACCACATTGCGTATCAGGCGCCCGCGAGCGAACCGTCTGGCGGCGACGAGCCGTATCGAACCCCCGGAGGTTTCCACATGTACAATATCAACGAGATGGTGTCTGTCATGGGAAAGAGGAAGAAGATGCCCACGACATTAGGTATCAACCTCAAGACGGGCACCATTCTCATCGCCCCGGAGCGCGCCCAGGACGACCCTGCCCAGGAGTGGACAGCTGACAAGATGACACACTACTCTCGTGAAGGCAAACACGTCTTCATGGAGCTGGTGCGCCCCAGCAAGAGCATTGACTTTCACGCTGGGGCCAAGGATACAGCCGAGGAGATTGTGGGGGCTCTGGGAGAGCTGGCCGGCGCCGTTCGTGCCGAGGGCTTGCGGGAAGTCATTATGGCCGGCTCGCAACATAGCCAGCGGAAGGGCCAGATTCTTTACGACTTCATGGCACAGGGCGAGGACGAGGTCACGGTGGCCACAGGCGACGAAGTTATCATCCTTGACGACTCCAAGAGCGAGGAATGGTGGCAGGTGCGCCGCCTGAAGAACGGCAAAGAGGGTGTCGTTCCGAGCAGCTACATCGAATTGACGGGAACTCTCACGCCGCCCGCGGCACAAAACCACGCCGGTGTTGGCTCAGCCAAGGCCACCGTTGAGCAGAACCGGCTCGAGGAGATTCGGCTCACCAAAGAAGCCATCAAGGCGAGCAAGGAGCCGCAGCAGGTAGGGCCGGGAATGCCTCTTCCAGAAAGAGGCAGCAGCCTCACGGCTAGAGATCATGGTAGTAATTCGGGACAACAGCGAAGCCGGCGCGAGAATGGACGTGGCGATGGGAGAACTAAGTCGAGTGAGTGCCCCTCTTCTCCCAACACTCCATCAATGTCTAGTGCTTGAAGCAAGTATGTATGCTAAGGCTGCGCCGCAGAACCCGACACATCCAAGGTGCGGACATGGACCGACCGCTCGGGTTCTTTTAGCGTCGAAGCACAGTTCCTTGGCCTCAAGGACAGCAAAATTCATCTACACAAGATGAATGGTGTCAAGATTGCTGTGCCAGTTGCCAAAATGTCCCGCGAAGACCTCGAGTACGTCGAGAACACCACCGGTATTTCACTGGACGACGACAAGCCCCTGGCCGACGTCAAGAGGGCCAAGTCTACTGAAAAACGACCATCTGCTGACGTCGGCGCGTCGGTGGGTAAGAGTGACAAGCCAGATTACGACTGGTTCCAATTCTTCCTCTCCTGCGACGTTAATGTCGGTCTGTGCGAGCGCTACGCCCAAGCCTTTGCCAGAGACTCCATGGACGAGAGTGTGCTGCCAGATGTCAATGCCACCATCCTGCGGACGCTGGGTCTCCGCGAAGGCGACATCATCAAGGTCATGCGCTCCTTGGACGCCAAGTACGGCCGCGATCGAAGCAAGTCTGGGGCAGACGGGGACGCCGGTGCCGGCGGCCTCTTCTCGGGCCCCGGCGGGGCACTCAGAAACAACACTAGGAAAGGCCGGCCAGCTCCAGCCGTGCAGACGAGCGATGTCGTCGATGCCGCTGCCTTGACCAAGAACAGCGCGCCCGCTCCCGGTCCCGCCTCCGACGGGGTTCAGTCACCCTCAGCAAGCAGCCCGGTCAAGGCCACCGAGGCCCCGTCTGGTGGGTTCGACGACGACGCGTGGGACGTGAAGCCGGCGCAGGCCAACAAGCAGCAGCCGCCGCCACCCAAGGACGTCGCACAGCAGCCGTCCGCGCCGGAGCCGGCGCCGAACCCACCGCCCGTCGCCCCCGCTCTCACGGGCTCCATGAAAGAGCTATCCCTACTGTCGGAACCCCTTCAACCGACCAAGGTCGAGCCACAGCCGACCGCAGCCACCATTTCAAGCCAAGGACCTGGCCAGCCGCAACAGCAGATGCCGCAGCTTACCGGTGCCAGCCCCTCCTTCTTCTCTACCGTCCCGCAGCCCGGCCAGCAGCCGTCGTCACCCAAGGCCTTGGCGCGGCAACGGCCGGCGCCCCCTCCGATGTCGTCCACCCAAGGTTCACTGATGCCGCCGCCTCCACAGCGTCCGTTGTCTGCCCCCCAGTCAGCACAGCAGGCCATGTTCTCGCCGCCCTCGATCCTTCCGCAAATGACGGGTTCTGTGCAGTCTCAGGTGGCGCCGCCCGGTCAAAGTCTCAGCGACCTCAGCCAGGCAAGGCTACAGCAGCAATACGCCGCCCAGATGCAGCAACAGCAGCAACTGCGGCCCGCCATGACAGGATATGCTGGGATGCAGCCTCAAGGCATGGCGTCTTTCCAAACGGGCCCCGGCCAGCAGTTTATGCAGCCCATGATGACAGGCATGCCGGGATCCAGCCCATTTGCGGACTCAGCTCAAGCAGCTCAGTTCTCCCCGATCCAGGTCCAGCCCACCGGCCTCCAGCCGAACTTTGTCACCGGTTTGCCATCGTATGCTCAGGGCCCTGGTGCCCCCGGTTCCATCAACAGCTTCCTCCCGCCGGCGATGGAGCCTCAGAGGACAGGGATGCCGACCATGCAACCGCAGCAGACAGGAGCCATGGGTGGCGGGTTCGCGCAACCATTGCAGCCACAGAAGACAGGGCCTCCGCCTCCGGTGCGATTTGGCGTGACGGCAGATGCCAAGAAGCTGACGCCCCAGCAAACAGGGCGGAGGGCGAATCTGGCACAAGCGAGTAAGTTGCCCCGGCGACACTGCTGTGGTGTTTTTTTTGTTGTTGCTTGTATCGTTGTCTCGGGCATGCTTTGCTGACTCTTGCCGTAGCTCCGCAGAATCCCTTCGGGTTTTAAAACATTTGAGGAGATCGAAATGCTCGCTCGCAGTGGCCGCGCTACGTGGGGCAGAGAAATAGTTGGATGACGTTCGATGGGCAAGATGGAGAGACGGCAGCCTGACAGCCTTCGGTGGTAATTTATTCACACTTGCATGACTTTTTGAGTTCGTGGGCATCTTCCCGTCTACTCAAAGCCAGATACTGCTTTGTGCCGCTCGATGTTAAGCGTACCCTCATGTATAGATATAGCATGTAAGCGAGAACCTTTCTCTCTCAATTATACAGGTGCGCCTTTGCTCTTCACATCGGACGCCAAGCTATCTCTAAAGAAGTTCATGCCATTTCTCTACCCAACGTGCTGCCGGGCAATGCTTTGCGGGGCTGCCTCTACTCGTACGCAAAAAAACGTGCCATACGCTATGTTCGCTGGAGTCTTGGCAGCGCGTCGACTGCGCCGCTTTGGACTCATGACTGTTTTCCCCAACGTCGAAGATGAGGTTTCGCAGTCCGCCTGAGTTGGATAATGTTCAAACGAGCTCTGCAAGGTGCGGGATTGCTGGAGCCGTTCTCAACCAGCGACGTCGGCCACGTCGACGCTGCATTGTCCACGACTTCGCGACCTAATCTTGCTGTTCCTCCAGCTGACGGGCTCTCCGCAGAATGTGTGCCGGCCGCGACACACTCCCAGCTTGATGAGCAGTGAGCACGAGTCTTCGGGGGCTGCGATTATCGGCGAGTAGTGCGCAACCAACGGTGCCATGCGCAAGCTTTCCTCAAGCGAGAGGCTCAGGCGATCCATCTCGTGAAGCGGCGACGTCCTTCATTGCATGATAGCCTCGAGACTAGAGACTCATATCTTTCGTCGTTGCGGCTCGGGGTTCTTGTACATTCCCGAGGCGATGGACGAGATGTCAACTTCTGCCTCCGTTTCAGTCTGCGGCTGCGTGCCTGGCTCGAAGCGCTTCCGAACTGCCCTGATCATCATGATGAACCAGTAGAAATTGAGGCTGTTGAGGGTCAGGTTGCTGGCAAGATAAACAACGCCGAGCCAGACCGGGACGGTGGATTTCCCCGTGGCAAAGACCATGGCGGCCGAGTCGTGCAGGCGGTGCACGGGGTGGCTGTTGACAGCTGCCCAGATGTCGCGGAAAGCAAGGACGGACTGGTAGGTTCCGTACACGAGGCGACACGAGAAGAAGCTGAAGAGGAGCATGAGCCCGTTGTAGAGCTGGGCGCGCGTGCCGGTCATGCCGACCTTGTCCATGAACCAATGGACGTTCAAGAAGGGCGTGGACAGCTCCCACAGGATGAAGATGCACCCATAATAGTTGACGAAGGGTCGCTAATCAAACACGTCGGTCAGTCGCCTAATATGAGAGGCAAAAGGGGTGGGCGGTACATACGAAGCCAAAGGAGAAGACAAGCAGTGCAGCAACGGCGTGGGCCAGGGTTCCGAGGCCAAAGACGTCGAGGTTCAAGCTGGTAACGACAAGGTCCCAAAGGAAGTAGCCGGCGGCCAGTGCCTGCACCATGCCCGCAGCGCCAGTGTAACCCCAGACGCGCTCCTCCCAGTCCATGTTGCGGCGCTCATCATCGACGACGGCAACCCAGATGGCGAGCGCGTTGATAAGGACGCTCTGGACCATGGAGACGACGTGAGCATCCCAATTGAGGCGCTTCTTGCGGGGCAGCTTGGCGTAGTGCTGAGGTGCCAGCCAGCTGGATGCGAGGGGCGATATGGGCCAGAAGATGACGCCGTAGAGCAGAGCGGCGGCGAAGACCTCGTGGATGTGTAGCGGCAGCGTGACGAGGTTGAGACGCTCGCACCAGGGGCGTGCCCAGTCGGCGAGCCAAGGGATGGGCTCAATGAAGAAGGGATCTCGCATCTTGATGATGTCTAGTGTTAATCAGCCAGCGACCGTCTTGACGCCCAGCTCCGTCCGCCTCTCCAGGTTGTCCGTGCAGCTGCAGAAATGGCAAAGATGGGGAGACGAGCTTCAGTGAGCTTCCCCGCAACGAATCTGGCGAATCCCACTTGGCGGGCGAGACTGGTGGGGTGAGTTTGGCAGACGCCGGCGACGCTTGCAGCCGCAACGAGGATCAAGGAAGGGAGGCAGAAGAAAGCGCAGAGCAAGAGCCAGCGGAGGAACAAAACGAGAACGAGGCTCTTGATATACGGGTGCGCGCAACAGCACATGCGAGGCACCAGGCTGGTGGGCACGAGGACGCGAGAATTGTTGGGGGAGGCCCCTCCATGTGAGCGAGGCGGCCGTCGCGTGGCTCTGGGGGGGGCTGCACCTGGGCACCGCCGCCCATGTACCCGTACATGTCACATGCGGGTGGTGGGCACGCGGATGCGCCAGCAGCTCCCACTACAGCTGTCAACACGGATCGACGAGTCTCCTCAGAACGGAGCACGCATGGCCATGCCTTGTGTTGGCTGTTGTGCGATGTTGTCGTAATGAGCCGGGGGGCTGCCCCAGCCGTTTTTGCTGCTCCAGTATGTACTCGTACGAGTAGGCCTCGGCTCAGGGAATCTGCAGGTAGGGCGAGTATCGGGTACTTTGCGGGTGCGCTTCAGCTGGCGGACGACATCATGGTGAGAGGTACGGCTGGCGGTACCTTGCGTGGCCTTGCTATGGTACCTGACCCCTGCCGCTAAGATCGGGGCGAGCTGTGGGAGCTCCAGCGAGGTAAGGCGCCTGCTCGTGGGTACCTCCTGGTAGGTACCTTGACGTATTCGCAGGAGCTCCATCGGCATCCTTGTTAGTTGCATACGGCACCCGGGCAAGCTCGCTCTCCACGAGCATTTCGAACATGCTGGCTCCTCCTCACCGCGGACCCCCCTCTCTGCCGCAACGCACATGGCATCCACCGACGCTGCGCACATTCAAAGGGACCCGACACTCGCCCTCGCACAACCATGGCCGAAGCCCTGAGCGACCTGCTGCTGGACCGCGACGGTGCCGCCGATGCCACCACGCTGGCATATCTCGCCCACCTTGCTGAGCAGCCCGCCGACGCGCTTTGCTCCTCGGAGCCCCAGCAACTCGCCCAGGCCTCACACTCGCTGCTGCTCTCCGTCCAGGCCCTCTCCAAGCGCTCCCATCGGCCCATCGTCGAGTCGGCCGCCAGCCATGCCTCGCTCCGCCGAAGCCTGCCCGCCTTGGCCCAGAGGGCCGCCGAGCTGCGCCAGGCCGTCCCTCGCCTCGATCACGAGGCCGAGACCTTCTCGGCCACCTTCAGCAAGGCCAGCGAGGGCCACACGGTCGCCCGCCGGAAGCAGGCCCTGCGCCTGTTGCACAACGCCGAGCGCCTGGTCGATGTCATGGAGCTCCCCGCCCTGCTGGCCTCGGCTGTCCACACGGCGCCCGTCAGCTACTCGTCCATGCTCGACCTGTACGCCCACGTCCGCCGCCTGGCCTCGCTCTACCCGTCTTCCCCCCTGGCCTCGTCGGTCCTGGCCGAGGCCGAGGCCGCCATCCGCCAGATGGCCGCCGATCTCCTCGTTGCCCTCGAGCTTCCGGGGCTCAAGCTTGCCGCCGCCCTTCGCACCGTTGGCTGGCTCAAGCGCATCGTGCCCGACCTTGTCTCCGGCGTGCCCGCCCAAGACTCGTTGCCCGCCCTCTTCCTCGTCTGCCGCCTGACGACCCTTGTGACCACTCTGGCGGCGCTGGAGCCTCTGCGGGCCTTGGCCGACGAGGAACGCCACCGCCAGAGCAAGGCCGGTCACTCCTGGTCTGGGGGTCAGCAGACGGAGCGCTATCTCAAACGCTTCATCGAGGTCTTCCGCGAGCACAGCTTCGGCATCGTGTCTATGTCCAAGAGCGTCGAGGCCAGCTTTGCCCCGTCACCGCCGGCCCGCGATGATCCTCTGTCGCCGCTGCCCTCGGCCCTGTCGACATTCCCGCTGCATCTCGTGGGCTTGCTGCTCGAGACGCTGCGCACCTACCTCCCTACAGTCCGCGACCAGGCGTCTCGCGACAGCATCATTACCCAAGTCCTCTACTGCGCCGGTAGCCTGGGGAGGCTGGGCGCCGACTTTGGCATGCTGCTAGCCGCCATTGGCGTTGACGAATGGGTAGACCTCGTCAAGCGCCATCGCCTACTGGCCGGGCGGCTCGAGTCCGTCATCGGCGACTACCGGGCCCACCAGCCTGTGAGCCCTGCTGCTGCCGCCAACGGCAGTTGATGCGCGATGAGTCGTATCCCGCTACAGCATCTCGCGCAGGCACGCCTAATCGTTATTTAATGAGTGCCGCGCATGTCACGGAGAGAGAGTGGTTGGCTCGTTCTTGGGCGCCACACACATGGCCATGCAGCAATTCGGCATTATCCTCCTAAGCGGGCCCATCCACGCGTTGGCGCCATAGGCCCCAAACCCACCAGCTTACATCACCCAAGCTCGCGCGCCCAACGCACCTCCGTCACTGCATTGGCCGATTCCGCACCTCATCAATGACCTCACCCTGCAAGCCCGAAGCGCAAGCATCGCTGGCTCTTGCAGCTCCTGATCTGGCTCCTGCTACCGCTTCCGGTATCGATGGCCAAGATGCAGGCCTCCGCTCGCCGGTCATGAAAGAGACGCGAACCCCGGCGCGAGCCAAGTCAGGTAGGACGTTCCGAAGAACCCGCGCCGCCGTGGAACTGTGAAGCTCACAGCCTTCCTCTTTGTCGTCCCAACAGCACATCACTTCGTCTCAGGCCTAGGGTCCGGCGTGGCGTCGGCCGTCATCCTACAGCCCCTTGACCTGTTGAAGACGCGGGTGCAGCAGTCGGGTCGCTCGTCGCTCTCAGCCTGCCTACGCGACATCAGGGAGTCTCCGCACCTGGTCCGGAGCCTGTGGAGGGGAACGGTGCCTTCGGCCCTGCGGACCGGGTTCGGCTCCGCCCTGTACTTCACCTCTCTGAATGCCATCCGCCAATATGTGCAGCGCACGGGCATGGCTGGGCCGCCCTTGCAAACCCAAAGCGGCTCGTCGGTCCTGCCGGCGCTATCCAACTCAGCCAACCTGGTGTCCGGCGCCGTGGCAAGGACATTTGCCGGCTTTGTTCTCATGCCTCTGACGGTCATCAAGGTTCGGTTCGAGTCCAGCTTTTACTCGTACCCGTCGGTGTGGGCTGCCGCTAGTGACATACGGCGAGCAGAGGGCTTCCGCGGCTTCTTCGCGGGCTTTGGCGCGACGGCCATCCGCGACGCCCCGTACGCCGGCATGTACGTGCTCTTTTACGAAATGCTCAAGACGCGGCTCGGCTCGTTGGCGTCCTCCGCTCGCTCGCCCGAGGCTACCATGCAGGCATGGTTGGCGAGCTCGGTAAACTTCAGCTCTGCCATCCTCGCGGGAGCCGCCTGCTCCGTCGTTTCCAACCCGTTCGATGCGGTCAAGACACGGATACAGCTGCAGCCGCGCCGGTACCGCAACGTATGGCAGGCAGGCTACAGGATGGTGGCCGAGGACGGCTTCCGTTCGCTCTGGAATGGGCTGGCCCTGCGCATGAGTCGCAAGGCGCTCAGCTCTGCCCTGGCCTGGACCGTCTATGAGGAACTCATCCGCAGGTCGGGGGTGGCCTAGCTGCTTGGCTTTTGCTGCTTGTGGTACTGAAGGTACTGAAGCTGGATCAACTCAACTCAACTCAACTCAACTCAACTCAAAAGAGGCAGGAAATTGTTGGAAGTGAACCATGGTCTCGTGCAGCCATCCGCAGAGCCGGTCTTTTTATTCTCAAGCTCTGCTCGCTATCTGCTTGTTGTCTGTCCGTCAGGCCAGGCATCACCACTTTGACTGCGGCTGCCTGCTGGTAAGTGCCCTGAGCATTTGCACTAGAAAGATAGATGCAGCCCCTCTGCAGTTGATAGATTAGAGTATCAACCTTGGAGCATCGTCTCACGTTTCAATCGTAATGAGCCGGAATAGTCATCAAAATAACAAAGAGAGGGGACATAACGCATGACCCCCGCACGCTGGCCCGAGGCTCAGATGAATGTTGACTGAGTGACCTTGGGACATCCGCGGCGGGTTGCCGCCATTGACGGCTCCGATCGGGAACGTTCACGCCGGGCGAGCGCCTGCGAGATACATGAGAAGGCCCGGGGACTTGCTCCTCTTCCGATCGCTCTTCTTGCGGACCCACTCAAACTCGGGCTCGCGATGGCGGTGCTTCTTCTCCTCGATCATCAACGTTCCGCTGGTGCGCCTCTCCCGAATCACCTTGGTGTGCTTCCAGAACTGGTCCTGCTCCCACTCGGGGACCCACCTCTTGATCAAGATGTACTCGGGGTCCTGTGCCGTGAAGGTTAGCCGGGAACAAAGCTGTGCTCGGTCGCAGGGGCAGACACTCACTCTGTCGAGATCAAATTCGACGTGGAACGTCCTCAACGTCTCGATGGACAGGTGCCTGCGGGCCATTCTGGTGTACGTGGGACGGGCGCCGGGCTCGGCGCCAGGGGCCGGGGCGGGGGGCAGGGCCGGGCCGGCAGCCGGAACCGTCTTCTTGTTGAGGATGGCAGCGATGGCCTTCTCGTCGAGCCCCGACTTGATGAGGTCCTCCTGGAGGCGGCGCTTGTACTCCTTGTCGTTCTCCTCCTTCTGCTTGGCCTCGTGGGCCAGGCGCTCGGCCTCCTTCTGCTTGTACCGCTCGACGGCCAGGGCGGCCTCCTTGTCGCGGCGCTTCTTCTCCTCGGCGGCTTCCTCCTCCTCCTTGAGGCGCTTCAGCTCGAGCTCCTTCTTGATGCGCTTCTCCTCCTCAGCTCGAGCCTCGCGCTTCTTGATCTCGTCGAGCTCGCGCTTGGCGCGCTGCAAGTCGGCATCGTCGCGGTACTCCTTGGCGATGCGCCGCTCCTCCTTGTCGCGGGAGCTGGCGAGGCGCAGCTGCTCGAGCTCGCGGCGGGCCTGCTCGGCCTCCCAGGCCTCACGCGTCTTGTAGGCCGACGAGTGGGAGCGGGAGCGCGAGTGGGAGCGCGAACGCGACCGCGAGCCCGAGCTGTAGCGGCGGTGGCGGTGGGCCGAGGGGCGGCGGCGGCGGCCGTCGTCGTCGTCGTCGGACGAGTAGTCATTGTAGAAGCGGTTGTTGATGATGACGGGGTTGGCGGGGGCCGGGGCGGGGGCGGCGCGCGGCGGGCTGCTAGCGCGACGGTCGCGGGAGCGGTCGCGGGATCGGGAGCGCGCGACGACGGTGGTGTGCTGCTCGGGCACGAGATAGCTGGGGCCGGCGGGGACGCCGTAGTAGCTGCGTGGGCGTGGCTGGGGCTGGACGGGTTGGACGTAGCGCACCGGCCGCGGCGCAGGGGCGTGGTGGCGGACGTGGATGTCGAGGTCCTCCTCGTCGTCGTAGTAGCTGCTCATGTTTGCCGTCGGCGAGTCGTAGCGCCGTGTCTCGTCCCGTCTCGTCTCGTCTCGACTCGACTCGGCTAATGCCGCGACCGCCTCTTGTCGCTTCGCTTTCGATTTGTTTGGTGCGGGGGCGGAGACGGTTGCGATGCTCGCTGGGCCCCTGGCGTTTTCCGAGCGATGCGTGGGCAAGTTGGCGATGTGTCAGCAGCAACGACAAGCAGGCAGAACAGAGGCACGTAGGAAGAAGGAGCGGGGGAAAGGGAGAACAGGTGCGTAATGCGGGCGGGCGGTATTAATAAAGTAGGCCCATGCATGTAAGACGGGCGAGAGCGGTGGGCGGCTGAGCGTTGGGAGGGGGGCCGACGCTTCGTAGGGCTGGGGCGGGGCTGGGAAGAGGAGAGGACCGGGGGTTGTCGGGGCCTAAGCGGGCGCTTTGGGTTGCATGCGGCGCAAATGCAGTGCCATGCAGCCGGTGCCAGGACCGACGTGATTAGACGGAGCCGTGGACGTGACGCTCGATACTGCGTCTGCCTGAAGACTGGTCGAGCGGTAGGTGGGGTGTACGGGAATGCCCGAGAGCTGCTTGCTTCACGTTGCCGACGTCCCCCACGGCGAGCGACCATGTACTGGACTGTGCAATAGACAGTGCCGGACAAGGCAAGATTGAATGTACGGATGTCCGTATTTACATTTACTTCATCGGCTGCATCGTGTGCAGTCGGAGCCGCCCTCTCCATGCCGCGTCGAAGGAGGCGATACGCCGTTTCATGACGCCGCCTGTTGGTGGCCCAACGTCCAACGACCTTGGCTCCCAGTCGGCATGCCGCGTCGGGACGGTGCCCCATTGCAGGGTCGAGGGGCAGCGACCAAAGCCGGTTGGTACTAGCTGGGACGGTATGGATGTACGGCCACATGGCGGCTATCCGTCCATGGCGCCGAATAGTCAACAGCATCCAACAGCCCGCAAGTTGGCCTCGCGACCACTCATCGGCGCGCAGCAATTCAGCGCGTGCGCAGCATCTGCTCAATGTGCTCGCGGCTGTTCTTGTGCGTCGTTTCCAGGTACAGCAGCCGCTGGTTGAGCTTGTCGACATCGGCCTCGAGGCCCTTGGTCTGGTCCTCGAGTTTCTGCCGCAAGGTCGGCAGCGGCACCGAGGCAAACCTGCGGCCTGTCAGCTGCACCATCACCGACATGGCCCAGGTATGGCATCGCGCAGACACTCACATCTTACCGACGCCTTCGTAGACGACGGCCTGCTCGGGCAGGCCGCCCAGCTCGCTGAGCGTCAGCCGCACCAGGCGCTGCTCGCGCTGCTTGGACGCCATCTGCGCCCTGGCGATGCCGATCTGCTGCTGGGCTGCCGCGGCTTGCGTCTCAATCTCGCGCGCCAGCTAGGGAGGGACGTGTGAGCTGAGGCTCGAAGTCGAGGACGAGGGGAGGGCACGCCAGGTGCATCAGCAGCGGCAGTGCGGCGATAGTGGTTCGACGAACCTTGTTCAGGGCCTCATTGGATATCGACATGGTGGCGGAGGTGACGGCTAATGCTGCGCGGTGGTTGCGCTTGTCCGCTGTATCTGTGTACGCGTCAGCAGCATCTTCTTACGTGGAATGAGGAGTATGGGTGATGAGGTGCGTCGTTGTGCCTCTCTCCTGGCTCTCTAAGCGCGATTGCATGGGGTTCGGGCATGGTTTTCAAGCACTTGGGGAGGGGGCTGCCCGAGTGAGTGAGGGAATGGGATGAGTTGAAGACCGAATGAGTGAGTGGATGGGTGAGTGAATGAAGAGCGGCCAGGACGACCATGGGTGACGGCGACAAAAACCCGCCAGCTTCCCCGGCTTGTGGAATATGACAACTGTGAGGGTCGAAAATGGGCCAGGGCTGATTGATGGAAGAGGCTGGCCACCTGGACAACCCCAGGTTCATGGGGCCGCCGAAAAGGAGGAGGGGGGAGTCGCTCACCTTTGCCCGAGGTACCTGAACGCTAGGCTGGAAACCGGCGTGGGGGAATCGCCGCCCACTGTGAGAGATTCTGTCGTGTCTTTTGAGCGCTTTAGCCCAGGGGTGTCGTTTGCCTGCGGTGCGGAGGAAACAGACCACGCAGGTGGGATTGAAGTTCGCGAGAAGCCTGGGTGGAGGTTTGGCGGGTTGACGTTTCTCCTCGATGTGATTTGGTAGGGGCCGTGGTCCCTCGCCCACCCAATCCGTCTACCTACCCTAGACCGCTTTGCCGGCGTCACCTCAACAGTCCACGACGTCAACCAGGTATTCAATGTACGCTGTCTGCTTGCTTGGTAGTCTATTGTCTGATGCTATCCTTGCCCCTGGTGTCATTTTCACATATATCTACTGCCTACAGCTGCCGAACGCCGACCTGCCCAGCCTCGCAATGCACTTGCCTAATTTATCGAACACTTGGCAGCGTGACTCGTTTTCCTTTCTAGAACTTGGCTCGTCGCCTTGCGATCTCCATCATAGCTGCTTTGTCTTCTTCGCGCCTGGCTCGACAACTCTTACCTCGGGAATTGACAGCACGGGCCGGGGCCAGTAGAGTTGATATTGTTCGTGGTGGCCCTCGAGGCAGTGCCGCAGCCAGATGCCCCAGGTAATGTAATAATACGCTACAGAGGGATGGGTTAGCAACTGTGCGTTCATGCGTTTGTCCTCGCTCCCCCATGGCGTTTACCTCCTGTCAATTCGTCAGCACGCAGCACAAAAGCCTTCGTCGGGGCGAACATACCTAAGCCAGTCATCAGATGCCACCAGGCGTGGCCCTCGAGCACAACGGCCCAAGGCAAGCCGACTGCGCGCCTCCACCGACGCAGCTGGCTGCAGAGGACGTTATCCAAATTCCAGATGGCAAAGCCCATGACGAAGACGGTGAGCCCTGTCCGCGCGCGTGGCCCCCGTCAGCACCAGCACAATGCACCCAGCCCGTCATGGGACGCATCCATCGCCACTCACCTGTCGCCACCAGCGTCCACGCCGTCTTGAGAACGCGCCGCGACTCGCTACGGTCCCGGGCCTCGAGCAGCGGCCGTACCTGTGACTCCATAACCCACATGCTGCGGAAGACTACCGTGGCCGTCAGCGCCGCATAAGCGCACTGGTGAAATACCGGGTCCTTGGTTATCTGATAGTATGCCTGCACAGAACCATCGCGTCAGCCCGCGACGAGTACGGCGGCTGGAGGGTTGACTTGCCGTGATGGATCCGGCCAGGCCCAGTAGGCCAAGGCCCAGCACGACGGAAAAGACCCTCGAACGTGAGTACGCGAAGCTGGCGTACATCATGAGGCAGGTGGTGTAGATCATGGATAGCTCGTCCACCAGCTGCATCGGGTCTGTAGCCTGGTCAGACCAGCGTCGCTTGTCGTCGTCTTCATCAGGCATCAACACGCCCATTTCACAGTGTCCACTTACACTTGAGCGTGGCGTGGAAGAGGATGGATCCCAGCCCGACCACTATGTAGCCGACGAAAGCCAGCACGAAAATCATGGCATGCGACTCTCGGAAGCAGTTGCGTATTCCTTTTGCCCCGAGCCAGAGGAACATGCCATTTGTCAGGGTCTGCCGCGCCATCAGTCTCCAAAAGCACACAACAGCCCCGGGGGCAGCTCACATTGCATAGTTCAGCGCAGTAGAAGGAGAGGGCATAGTCCTTGGGCGAATGGTTAGAACGAAGCCCAGTTCTCTGCCACTTTGTCCCGGTCTCACCTCCTCGCAAAAGTTGAGCGTTGACGTCTGCTCACCCCAGAAACCGTGGCTGTGATCCGGGTACGGCGCCTTGAGCGCGTTCAGAATGTCTGCCCAAGCCATTGCTGCCGGATCCTGCGAATGGCCCTCTGCGGAAACTGGGACGAGGACAATGAAGGAATGACGATACAGCACCGTTTCATCGACGGATAGGCAGATTACGTAGTGTCGCTGCCAGAGACTTGATGGCGGCAGGCTAACCGGCTGCGCCGGATGCGACGACGCAAGGAACCTCTTCTTACTCTCCGTACCTGAGGTATGCAGGGGATCGGCTAAATCCGCGTGCGAGAGCGGCCATCAAGGGCCCACCTTTCCTGCAAGGCGTGCGCTGCCCACCCGCCAAAGCACGAAACGGTCTGCAGTAGCCACCGTATACTCGTAGCAATACAATGGAACCATACTCTTCCTGTAGCAGAGTCTCGTCGATGC
The DNA here is from genome assembly GCA_024340005.1 of Tolypocladium tropicale. Taxonomy (NCBI): domain Eukaryota; kingdom Fungi; phylum Ascomycota; class Sordariomycetes; order Hypocreales; family Ophiocordycipitaceae; genus Tolypocladium; species Tolypocladium tropicale. The sequence goes on along the minus strand of JALHBU010000363.1, from coordinate 5,630 downwards.
GATGCCTAGTTTCGGACGCTAGAGGGGTGCGGCAGCGGCGGTACAGGTAGAAGCGGCTTATTTTGGCCCGCCATAGGTACCTGCCTGGGGCTAACCATACAGGCTGCACTAGCTACGTCATGCAAGTACAGGTACTTTACTTGCCTATTGTATATACATGCTACCCGCTACAAGATAAGCCGTGTCATATAATCTACCTAGTACTGTAATAATGTAGAGCTTAAAGTAGGAAAAGAATAAATATATAAAGGGGATTACAATGAATTTGATACGCTAAAAGTAATACAAGAACTCCTGCTAAAGCTTGAGTCAGTAGTCAAGATTGGGAGAGCAGCCCGAGCAGACAGCTTGTCATTTTGGGAGGCGAAGTTGCAGAGGGGCTGGCGGCAACAGATGGTGCACTATGTAAGCCGGTCGAAAAGTCGGAAAGTCGCGAGTTGCATGCGTCGTTGCGACCTACTTTAGAGCTTCGACGGCACGGGGAATTCATTGTCAAAGGCTTGCTGTCAAAGGTCAAGTCTGCTCCAAGTCTTCGGAGCTGCCTCAGGGAGTCTCGCCATCTGCCTCCCAAGAGTCCCGACTCACTCACACGCGCCGTCTCAGCCCAGCCCTCCTAGCCATCGCCCAAGTGACCACCATGGAGCTCCCCTTCATCACCGTCGATGTCTTTACCGAGACTCGCTTCCGCGGGAACCCTCTCGCCATCGTCACGCTTCCCGCCTCTGGCCCCAAGCCCACCCAGGAGCAGAAGCAGGCCATCGCCCGCGAGTTCAACCTCTCCGAGACCGTCTTCGTCCATGACGTCGCTGACGCGGCCGTCAAGTCGCGCAGCATCGACATCTTCCTGACCGCTGGTGAGATACCTTTCGCCGGCCACCCCACCATCGGCACCGGCATCTCGCTCCTCGATCGAGGCGTCGATACCCTCGTCACCAAGGCCGGCCCAATCCCGCTGCTACAGACTGGCCCACGCGTCGTTCAGGCCAGCATCCCGCACAACACCCATCTCCATACCGCCACTATCCGTGACCTGGATCTCGCTCCTGGAGGGCTGTCACTCAATCACCAGATTCGCGATCTCGAGCTCGCGTCTCCCATATTCAGCATCGTCAACGGGGTCAGCTTCGTCCTCATCGAGCTTCCCTCGCTAGAGCTACTCGCCGACACTCAGGTTAGCGGCACCGAGTTCCCCGTTGATAGGCTACTAGACGAAGGCTGGCGAAGCGGCTTCCTAGGGAGGTACTACTACGTCCGCACAGGCACCCGCCATGATGAAAACGGCCAGCTCGTCGTCTCGATCCGCACGAGAATGATGGAACCTAATTTTGAAGACCCTGCAACGGGCTCCGCTGCATGCTGCCTTTCCTCGTTCCTGAGTACCGTCAAAGATAAGCAGGACACGCCTAGTCGTAGATACGAGCTTACCCAAGGCGTCGAGATAGGTAAGGAAAGTAATATTATTGTCGATATAAGTATGAAAGACTCCAAGCTCGAAAAAGTCGAACTGGCGGGCACGGCGGTACAGGTCACGCGAGGCTATATCACAGTATAGGGCAAGCCCGACCTTTACGTCCTCGACTCCTCGTATATATATATAAGTTCTATTATTTACACTCACCTATATCTCTATATATACTCACGCCCTACCTCCGGACACGTACCGCTACTAGGCTCTATAAATAGAGGTACCCGATTATATATAAGTAAATTCTCTTTTAATAGTATATAAGGTTAACCTCTAGACTAGACTACATAGTATACTCGAAGCTCGTAAGTAACGCACTTAAAATCGAATTTAATAATCTTATAAGAATTCTTACCTACGATTTACCCCCCTATAATATTATAGCTCGGTAATAGCTATAAGTTCTACTATTTATACTTATATATATCTCTATTTATACTTACGCCCTATTTAA
>JALHBU010000360.1:0-10518 GCA_024340005.1 Tolypocladium tropicale | reverse complement strand
CCCCCCCCGGGGCCTCGCCCCAGGTCCCAATAACACCCCCCCGCAGAGGAACGACCCGGGATGCCGGGCCGGCAGGCAAACCGTCCCGGACCCCGTACTCAGCCTTCTGGTCAAATATTTGGCGGCCAACATACTCCGTATAGCCGATCGCCGTTACATGTATGCAATGCAACGCTGAAAGAGGCTGTCGTTCCTGCAAAAGGGGAGGCTAGATTCAGCCATTACCTACTTTGAAGGTCCGTCCGTATCCACTTGAGTTATTTGTTCACCGGAATATCATCCAGCTGCGACATTCGCGGCTGGAGATAAGCGACTCCGTTGAAGATTTTCGGTTCGACGACCATACCAACAACAACCATGTTTTCAGCTTCGCGCGTTTCTTGCCTTTTTCCACTTGGTGCTTACGTTCTGGACTTATCGCCACGACATATTCGCACACGCCCTGACTCGTAGCATCCACTTGCATCTCCACGCTGACTTTGTGCCAAATGTTTTCATGTGCGCATTGAGGCTGCCCCAGCCGGGTCAGCTCTTGAATACGATGCACCGGGGACATGACGGCTCCGTGGAGGCCTTGGAGCTCCTCTTGCTTTAACCATGAACAAAACGAACAAGGTGACATAGTTCAGCAAGTTTAACATTCGTCATTGACTCTTTTGTTTTTTATTTACAACCTTGTCTTTGCAAACACTCAGACCCATCTCAGCTAACAAACAATCTTCATATACATTCCGGAATACAATGGCAGTCTCAAAGCGTCAGGTCAGAGGCCTTGCAATTGTCAATCGCGCTGTCACTACTAACAGCTCGAATAGTCATTAGTACTTGCGACAGCCCGTGAGGCTCTCAAGCAAGCCGAAAGACTCGTGAGCTACCTTGAGAAAAATGGTCTCGAGGAGCCCAACTTCACAGCATCTTCCCCTCCTCACCCTGAGAACAACGAGTATGATGCCATTCGCAACGATCTGAACCAGGCGGCCCAAGACCTGAGCATGCTGGCGACTGGGCCTCTTCAATGGATTCGAACCTTCTGCTGCTGCCACCACGACCTTGCCGCTTGGCAGGTTGCCCTGCGCTTCAAGTACTTTGCGATTGTGCCGCTTGACCGTCCCATTTCCGTCAAGGAAATGGCTGCCGCGGCCAAGATGGACGAAGACCGTCTGCGCCGTGTCATGCAATTCCTCACCACCCAGCGCTGCTTCCAGGAGTTGGATGGCGACCTATTTGAGCACACTGCCTTGTCTGCCTTTATCGCACGAAACAAGGATATCGAGCAATGCTTTGCCTTCGAGTAAGCCCCCTCCATTCCATGCAGCACCCCCGCTTACGCGTCAATTTACCCGTTTCCAGAGCCGATGAGATGTTCGAGGCGTCCTCCCTGACGGCGACATCCATTGAGCAGACACCTTACACTTCCGAAGCCAAGGATAGTGCCTTCAACCTCAGATTCGGCACTTCTCCCTACGTCTGGTATGCGGAGAACCCAGAGCGCGGCGCGCGTTTTGCCTCCGCGATGGCTGGCTATGTCCAAAGTTTGTCTTCTTCATGGCCATGTTCGATTGGACTGCGCAAGCTAACTGTGACAGTGAACAGAGATACCACAGTGCTGCGCGACCGATTCCCTTGGGCTAGCCTTGGCAACAAGAAGGTTGTCGACGTGGGCGGTGGAAGCGGACATGTTTCCATCTATCTGGCCACTGTAAGTTCAAAGTGCAGACATGAGAATGTATCCTATCGCTAATTCAGACTTGTAAAGGAATTTCCCAAGCTGAGCTTCGTCGTTCAAGATGTGAACACGGTCATGCTTGAGCAGGGCCCCAAGCGAGCGGACTTCCCTCCCGTCAAGGACCGCGTCTCTTTCATGCAGTACAGCTTCTACGAGCCACAGCCCATCACGGACGCAGGACTCTTCTTCCTGCGCCAGGTCATCCACAATTACCCGGACGACGTCTGTATCAAGATCTTCCAGTCCTTCGTTCCCGCCATGGAGAAGTCCGCTCCGGGCACCAACTTGCTAATCAACGACATGCTCCTGCCTCCGCCAAACACGGAGCAGAAGGTAGAAGAGTATCATCTGCGACAAATTGACATTCACATGATGAACGGATACGCCGCGAAGCAGCGAACTCTCGCTGAGTTTGAGACGTTGCTCAATGCAGCGGACCCGCGATTCGAGGTGAGTGATTCAACCTGCGGCTCTGCAATTTGTGCTAACTATCTGGCAGGTCATTCATGTACACGGTAAAGGAATTATGGGGTTGATTGAAGTGAAACTGTCTCAGTAATGGAAGCAGTGAAGAGTCGTTTGCAGATTCTCGGCTAGGAACATGAATGCTGCCAGTCTTGCTGTTTAACTAAGACTACACGCATGATAGCTCCTAGTAGATAGAATGCACTCCTTCAATTGGATCGTCTAAAATGTTGCATAACAAACACGTTTCGCTACGCCTCTAGTCTCGTTCATGTGACTGACTGTAGATAAGTTTGCAGGCCGGGCAAAAGGCTCGAGCGTTTCATATTACCGAGGAGCATGTACATCTGCGAAGCTTCTTTGACGAAGCACCACTTAACATGTCGTGCCGATCAGACGAAATGATGTCATCTAGACCGCTTCCTGTTCGCCAGCAATGACATGCAGACAGCTTCTTGTTTTCCCGCCGCGTTGGGATCCAGCATCGTGTGCTTTCAGCTCTGTCTACAACGGAAGGTCGCAATGGACTCGCGTTTAGGTCGCCATCGGTTAGCCTTGCGGCGATATCACTCGGGTCATCCCAACCCCGAGCGGTCTTCGGCGACTACGAAGTATCAGCATGTGAATGTTGCGAAACTGGTTCATGTGTAATGATTGGTGGGTTTCTGGTGGGTGCGGTGGCGTAAGCCTCCAAAAAGTGAACACGTATAACCCTGGTATCTGCCAGGGTTTATGACGGCGAGAACGTCATCAGTCGGCTGTGGCGTGTAAATTCATCAACAGCGGTCCTTCGATTCCCGTGATGAAGTCCCGAAAGCTCGCGTAATGCGTATCCAAGGCTGAAGCAGTTCCACCATCGCCGATGTGGGGGGCTAAACGGGCCGCACCGCATGGTCGTCGGAAGGCGTTATTACCCGACGCCAACGCGATGCAATCTACAAGCCACTTTTGCAATCTCACCCCCCCTCCTCCCGCCGTGGGGACGTAGGATCAGCCTCACTGCGCTTGGTCGACACCTGGTGTGCGCCTTGATGTACCAGGGTGAAAGGTTGGCTTCATGGACCCGATACAGATAGCTCAACGTCAGGTATTGAAAACATCGAACAGAGAAAGCTGCCCTCATCTTGGCCATTTATACTCTCCTGTATCTATCACACTACCGTGACCATTTTCACTCATCAGATACATCGTTCAGGCAAGATGGCTCAAACACGGCCAGCGTCTGATCCTCCTCTCTCACAATGCCCCGAGCCTATTGCCATTGTAGGCATGGGTAAGACTTCCAGCGTGTCGTGTGTCCTCTCCTCTGATTTTTATGTGCTGATGATGATTTTGCAGGCTGTCGGTGGCCAGGCGGCGTTCGCTCTCCTTCACAACTATGGGATCTACTAAAAGAAAAACGAGATGGTTGGTCCGAGTTTACAAAGGACCGCATCAATCTCGATGGCTTCTACCACCCTGATGGTCAACGGCCGGGATCCATGTACACAAGAGGCGGTCACTTGCTTCAGGAAGACACTCGAGACTTTGATCACAGCTTTTTCGGCATCACAGCTACGGAGGCAATGGCCTTGGACCCCAGCCAGCGAAAACTGCTCGAGGTCACGTACGAAGCTGTTGAGAGTGCCGGAGAGCCCCTCGAGAAGTTCTTTGGCTCAAGAACGGGCGTGTTTGTGGGAAACTTCAACAATGAGCACCAGATCATGCAGTATCGAGACCCGGATCATACGCTGCCCTACGTCGTGACTGGCGGTGGTCCCACGATCTTGAGTAATCGCATCAACTATGTTTTCAATCTTCAAGGCCCCAGGTGAGTTTCTAATACCGCGTCTCAGAATCTGCCAAGAGAGGCTCCATGATACTAACACTGGATCCAGTTTGATGGTTGATACCGCGTGCTCTGCGTCGATGTATGCCTTGCACTTGGCCGTTTCCAGCATCCGAAATGGTGACTGTGACGCGGCCATCGCTGCTGGAGCCAATGTCATCCTCGGCCCAGACAACCAAATCTTCACAACAAAACTTGGTGCAGTCTCCCCCACATCTCGCTGTCACACTTTTGATGCTGCAGCAGATGGATATTCTCGTGCTGAAGGCTTCGGTGCCATCTACCTGAAGAAGCTCTCAGACGCCGTTGCACAAGGTGACCCAATCCGGGCTGTCGTGCGTGGTACATCCTTCAATGCCAATGGCAAGACGGGTGGCATTTCACATCCCAGCCCTGATGGCCAGGAGGCTGTCATCAGGCAGGCTTACAAGGCTGCTGGCGGCCTAAATCCAGATCTGACGGGTTACGCGGAGTGCCACGGAACAGGAACACCAGTTGGTGACCCGATTGAGGTTTCCGCCGTTGGCAGGGTATTCTCTCCAGGGCGCCAAGACGACGACCCCTTATTAATTGGATCGGTATGTCATTCAGGCTGCTAATACACATGTCGTGCCGCTTTGCTGACGTGCTTTCTAGATCAAGCCAAACCTTGGACACAGCGAAGCCGCTAGTGCCATGTCACAAATCATGAAAGCAGTCCTGGCAATGGAGCACGGAGAGATTCCTGCTACCATCAGAATCAAGAAGTTCAACCCTGCAATTGATTTTGAGACAGCCAGAGCCAAGGTTGTGACTGAAATGACCCCGTGGCCGGCGAACAGGCTTCTACGAGTCAGTATTAATAGGTGAGACACATTCCCTGTTTTCGGTTCTGGAATTTGCTGGAGAAAACAAATCATGTACTAATCCATTGACTAGTTTTGGATATGGCGGAGCTAATGGTCACGCCATTCTGGACCATCCAAGCGTAGTTATCCCAGGCTATAAGCTACGAGGTCTTCCTCTGGTGTCTAGAGGTATTCCCAAAGGACTATCACCTATACATGGCCGGTCAGAGGTCGAAGCGAACGGCAACGGCCACTTGAACGGAAAGTCCAATAGCAACGGCGACTTCAATGGCAATGGCTACTCGAATGGCAGTGGCCACTCCAATGGAAATGGCGACTTGAACGGAAAGTCTAATGGAAATGGCCACTTGAATGAAAATTCCAATGGCAACGACCATTTGAACGGAAAGTCCAAAGGTAACGGCCACTTCAATGGCAATGGCCACTCCAATGGTAATGGCTACTCGAATGGTAACGGCCAATCCAATGGAAATGGCCACAACATCTCCGAGACTTTGCCGTCCCTCAGCTGGTGTCAGCCGGCGAAACTGGTTCAAGCCGAAGGAGCAGGGGCGCGACCATATATCTTGCTCCCTGTATCTGCAAATGATGAGCGTGCATTGAAAGCGAACCTCGCGGCAGTCTCCAGTTCATTGACAAAGTACGAACTGGCTGACCTCCTTTACACCCTCAGCTGCCGAAGATCGACATTCGCACGCCGTGCCTTTGCCATTGCCGAATCTGAAGCAACGGCTGATGGGCTCAACCCTGACCTGGTGACCATCGGCAAGGCACCAAGCTCCGCAACACAGCGAATCGGCTTCGTCTTCACAGGACAAGGCGCGCAATGGCCCCAAAGTACGTACAAACCTCCAATTACTTGATGGCTCACTGCTGAAGCGCGTATTCCAGTGGGAGCGAAATTGTTCCCCGAATTCGCCATATTTAAGCGTACAATCCAGTACCTGGATAAGGTGCTCGGGACGCTGCAGCGCAAACCCTCTTGGACGATAGAGGGAGCGCTTTTGGAGCCGGCGGCCACCAGCCAGATTCAAGATCCGGCGTTCTCACAGACCGTCTGCACAGGTCTGCAAATCGCGTTGGTGGCTCTGTTGAAGCAATGGGGAATTCAGCCGGTCGTCACTGTTGGGCATTCCTCTGGCAAGTCCCCGTTCTGGCATGACGGCAAATTCTGTTTTTTCTAACAATGAATTAGGCGAAATGGCAGCAGCGTATGCTGCGGGTCGTCTGAAGGCAAGCGAGGCAATCGTTCTTGCGTACTTCCGCGGCCAAGTGGTAGCCACCAACACACGACAGGGACTCATGATGGCCGTCGGTGTCGGTCCAGCCCAGGCCAGATCTTACCTGGACGGCATTGAGAGCGAGGTCAAAATTGCTGCCGTCAATTCGCCGGATAGTGTCACGCTGTCTGGCGAGCCGGAAGCGATTGAGTCGCTGAACAAGACGCTCAACGAGCAGGGTGTGTTCGCCCGCGTGTTGAAGACTGGCGGCAACGCATACCACTCCCACCATATGAGGGCGCTTGGTCAAGCATACGAAGACCTCGCCACTGAAGGCCTCGACGAAATCAGGTCCTTTGTCCAGCATGAGCCAACACAGCCCGTCGTGAGCTGGGTCTCATCCGTGTCAATGAAGGAAGAAGGAGTATCCGTTCTTCCCGCATACTGGCGACGCAACCTCGAGTCACCCGTGCTGTTCTCAAACGCGGTCGAGAAGCTCGCGAGAGAGAAGCCAGTAGATCTTTTGATTGAGATTGGACCCCATCCAGCCTTGGGCGGCCCGTTGAAGCAAATCCGAGCTGGCCTTGAAAAGAAGGGATCATCTCTGCCGCTTTGCCTCGGATCCCTTCGTCGGGGCGAGAACGACGTCATCAGCATGCTGACCCTCGCTGGCAACCTTTTCATCAACAATGCTCGGGTCAATCTTGTGGCTGTAAACGCAACCGAGCTGACGGAAGATGGAGGATTGAAGCTTGCCCATGGCTTCCCTTGCATCGACCTGCCCCAGTACAAGTACTCCTATCCTGAAACTCCAGTTCACTACGAGAACCGGTTCAACAGGGAGTATCGTCTCAGGAAGCATCTTCGCCACGATGTTCTCGGAGCTCGTGTGCCTGGCGGCTCAAAGACGCATCCGCAGTGGAGAAATGTGCTTCGCCAGAAGGATCTTCCTTGGCTCGGAGACCACAAGCTTCTTCCGCATGCCGTTCTCCCTGGAGCTGCATACATGACCATGGCTATCGAAGCTGTCAGCCAGTTGCACCACGAAGCCGAAGACGCCGCCCCGATCAAGTCTTTCAAGCTTCGCCAGGTCGCCATCAATTCCGCGCTTCGTGTGGAAGACACCGAGCTTGGTGTTGAAACGGTGCTCGACATGGAGAGGCTGCCCTTGACCAACGCCGCCGTCATGTCGCAGTGGTACAAGTTCAGCATTGGCTCGATTCTGCCGAATAGCCATGTGTGGACTCAGCATTGCACCGGCACAATCTCTGTTGTAACTACGGAGACGACAATCGATGAACGCCATAAGCTGCAGGTTGATCCTCGTTCGAGGTCGCTCGACATGGCGCGCTGGCACAGCAGGTTTCATACTGCCGGCCTGGGCTACGGCCCAGCATTCCAAGGCTTGTCCGACCTGAAGGCATACCGTGGCTCCAACATTGCATCGGCCAACGTCGCCCTCAACCCTACCGCTGGCTTCAAGGATGAATCGGAGTACGTGATACACCCTGCGACTCTGGATACCTGTATCCAGCTGGCTCTGATATCGTGCCACGCGGGTCAAGTTGAGAACTTTGAAAAGGCATTCGTCCCAATCTTTGCCGATGACGTCTCGATCTGGGTCCCCGAATTCCGCGAAGAGCAAGCTCTGGGAGTGGCAACTGGAAACACCGTCGGCCTTCGAAGCGTCTACGCGAGGGCTCAGCTCTACAGCTCGTCTGGAGCCCCCCTGCTGGACATGGGAGAGCTGAAGTGCGTATCTTATGAAGGAATAGCGGACGACCGCGCTTCGGATGCCGTACGTGAGCCGTACTGGCGGCCAGTAGCGAGACCTGACGTCGAGACCTTGACGCCATCCATTGCAAAGGCCATGTTCCCTGCCAAGGAAATTTCATCCGCTACTGTTGCTGCATTGGAGACATTGTCTGCTCACGTCCTCGCAAGCATTGCAGAAGAGCTGCAGAACAGTGACTTGATCCGGGACAAGACTCAGAACCACGACGAATTCAGCACCTGGGTCCAGACGTGGGTAAGCTCTTCTGAACGCCAAGATATTCGTGGCATCAGCAAAGGAGACAGACTTTCCACGATTGAAAAGCTGGCAACCGAGCTGAGCGGCGTTCCAGAGGCCAGGTGCCTTGAGGCGTTGCACAGCAACTTGGGCAAGGTGCTCGGGGGAGAAACCAACAGCATCAAGGTCCTCATGGAGAACAACCTCTTGCACGAGTTGTTTGCATCAGGAATCGTCTTTAGTGGGGCTTACTCGCAGCTTCGACACGTCGTCGACCTTCTGGCTCACAAGAATCCCCGGATGCGGGTGCTGGAGGTCGGTGCGGGATCGGCTGGAGCGACCTCGGCTGCCCTAGAAGCATTGACATCCAATTCGATATTGAAGAGAGTCCAGGAGTACGTCTTCACGGACTCCGCAGGCTGGTGCATCACCGAGGCCGAGTCACGATTCAGTGGTCAGGATGGAGTGGTGTTCCAGGCACTCGACATTTTGCAGGATCCTGTTTCCCAAGGGTTCGAGGCCGACTCGTTCGATCTGGTCATCGCCGCCGGTTGTGTGAGCCAGTTTGATCGTCCCGAAACCGCGTTGAAGCAAATCCAATCTTTGCTCAAGCCCTCGGGATCACTCGTACTGCTAGAGACCACGAGCCCAACACTGGCTTCCGAAGTCCTCTCCCGCACGCTGACTGGGCAATGGGGCCAAGAGCGACTAGCTCTAGATGAAGCCGGATGGGACGAGGCTCTAAGGAAATCCGGGTTCTCGGGAGTCGATATTTCTCTCGAAGACGTAAGTAAGCTCTCATTGTCCTGGCCAGACTCTGTGCTAACGACAGAAACAGTACGACGGAGACCAAAAGCAGACAATTGTCATGCTCTCAAAGGCTCCCGCTGTCAAGGGAGATGTTTCTTCAAACGCACAGCAGCGAGGGGACGTTTTCCTGGTGTACAGAGATTCGCCTCCGTTGGTCGCCGATGCCAGTGTGAAAATCTTGGAAGATCGAGGATTCAGCCCCATTCTGATTGACCTGTTCTCTGGTCACGAAATCCCGCCAAACTCCTCCATCATCAGCTTCGTCGATGTCAACGGTGGCGTCTTTACCTGCCGCGATGAGGCCTATTTCGAAGCATTGCAAGCCATTATCCCACACGCTTCATCCATGGTGTGGTTTGCCGCTGATTTGATCATTCCTGGTGAATCCTCCATCATGAAGGGTTTCCTTCGATCCATCGCCACCGAGAACGTATTGTCCAAGTACGCTTTCGTCGAATTGGATTTCAGTCACTACACCTCGCAAGAGAGGGTTGCGGAGCTTCTCGTCCATAAGCTGAACGAGCTGGAGGAGTCTGCGTCCACCGAGGCTGTAGACAGAGAGTGTGTGCTCAGTGGAGGCGTTTTCCACGTTGAACGTCTGCTGCCGGAGAAGACTCTCAACGAGCAATTCTCCTTGCGCCACGCATTCCAAGACTTCGAGGAAGCCTCCTTGGGCTCTCAGGGACCGATCAAGGCACGATACCATCAGCCTGGTGTGCTCTCGTCGTTGTACTTTAGCAGTGACCCCGACTTTGACAAGCCGCTCGAGGACGACTGGGTTGAGATCAAGACTGAAGCTATCGGTCTCAATATGAAGGTAAGATTGCCCTTCGCTGCGGTCTATCATGCCCACACTAATTCATGAAATCTTTAGGACCTCGCTGTCGCCACGGCCAGATTTGATCTGGACAAGCTGAGCACCGAAGCTGCTGGGGTGGTGACCCGTGTTGGTTGTGCCGTGACATCTTTGAAGCAGGGCGACCGCGTCTTTGGCATGATCCCAGGAAACATGGGTAACCGCCTCAGATCACCCGCTTCTCTGGTTTCAAAGGTACCAAGTGGAATGTCGGCTGACGGTGCTGCATCGATCCCGGTCGTCTACCTCACCTCCATTTACGCTCTCGTTCATCTTGCGCGCTTGGAGAAAGGCGAATCCATCCTGATCCAGTCCGCAACTGGTGGTCTCGGTATGGCAGCCATCCAGATCGCTCAGCATCTCGGCGCAGAGGTTTATGCGACGGTCGGTACCGACGACAAGCGCAGAGTGCTGATCGAGGAGTTTGGAATTCCCGCCAACCGCATCTTCAATTCTCGACGCCTCAGTGCGGTGAATGAAATTATGCGAGCCACCGGTCAGAAGGGCATTGATGTCATTCTCTGCAGCTCTGCCGGAGACTCGATGCACGAAACGTGGAGATGCGTCGCTCCTTTGGGCCGTTTCATTGATGTCGGTAGAACCGATGTCCTCGGCGGAGGCAGACTTGGACTCGAAGTGTTCAAGAGAAATGCCACGTTTTCCTCGTTTGATCTTGGTCTGATTTATCGCCAAAAGCCCAGCCTCATTTCCAAGTACGTTTTCTCTTCCTTCCCCCCCCCCCTTTTTTTTTTCT